>OU342745.1:152511787-152778513 GCA_910589775.1 Avena eriantha
TCATTTCATGTGTGTTCTTCACACAAAACCACATATGGATCCATTTGAGTAATTGCATGTTTGTTCTTATACTAAAACCACAAACCAGCACTAGAGTCATTGCATGTGTGTTCTTTTCCACAGACCACACATGGATCCACTAGACTCATTGCATGTGTGTTCTTTTCCACAGACCACCACATGGATCCACTAGACTCATTGCATGTGTGTTCTTTTCCACAAACAACTTATGGATCAACCAGTCGTCATTGCATGTGTGTTGTTTTCACAAACTACATTTGGACCCACTAGATTCATTGCATGTGTGTTCTTATACTAAAACTAGCACTAGAGTCATTGCATATGTGTTCTATCCACAAACCACACATGGATCCACCACTTTTATTGCATGTGTTTCTTTACACAAACCACACATGGATGAAACAAGTGGTCATGGCATGTGTGTTCTTTCATAAAACCACATATGGATCAACCATTAGAGTCATTGCTGTGTTTTATTTCCACCAACCACACATGGATCAACCACTAGAGTCATTGCATGTGTGTTATTTCCACAAACCACACATGAATCAACCACTAGAGGCATTGCATGTGTGTTCTTATACTAAAACCAACACTAGAGTCATTGCATGTGTGTTCTTTTCACAAACCACACATGGATCCACCACTGTCATTGCGTGTGTGTTCTTTCCACAAACCACACATGGATGAACCAGTGGTCATTGCATGTGTGTTCTTTCCACAAACCACACATGGATCAACCACTAGTGGTCATTGCATGTGTGTTCTTTCCACAAACCACATATGGATCAACTAGAGTCATTGCATGGGTGTTCTTTCCACAAACCACATATGGATCCATTTGAGTAATTGCATGTTTGTTCTTATACTAAAACCACAAACCAACACTAGAGTCATTGCATGTGTGTTCTTTTCCACAAACCACACATGGATCCACTAGAGTCATTGCATGTGTGTTCTTTTCCACAAACCACACATGGATCCACTAGACTAATTGCATGTGTGTTCTTTTCCACAAACAACTTATGGATCAACCAGTGGTCATTGCATGTGTGTTCTTTTCACAGACTACATGTGGACCCACTAGAGTCATTGCATGTGTGTTCTTATACTAAAACTAGCACAAGAGTCATTGCATGTGTGTTCTATCCACAAACCACACATAGATCCACCACTGTTATTGCATGTGTGTTCTTTCCACAAACCTCACATGGATCAACAAGTGGTTATTGCATGTGTGTTCTTTCCACAAACCACATATGGATCAACCAGTGGTCATTGCATGTGTGTTCTTTTACATAAACCACTTATGGATCCATTACAGTCATTGCATGTGTGGTATTTCCACAAACCACACATGGATCAACCACTAGAGTCATTGCATGTGTGTTATTTCCACAAACCACACATGGAGGAGTCATTGCATGTGTGTTCTTATACTAAAACCAACACTAGAGTCATTGCATGTGTGTTGTTTTCACAAACCACACATGGATCCACCACTGTCATTCATGTGTGTTCTTTCCACAAACCACACATGGATCAACCACTAGTGGTCATTGCATGTGTGTTGTTTCCACAAACCACATATGGATCAACCAGTGGTCATTGCATGTGTGTTATTTTCCATAAACCACTTATGGATCCATTACAGTCATTGCATGTGTGTTATTTCCACAAACCACACATGGATAAACCACTAGAGTCATTGCATGTGTGTTATTTCCACAAACCACACATGGAGCAACAACTAGAGTCATTGCTTTTGTGTTCTTATACTAAAACCAACACTAGAGGCATTGCATGTGTGTTGTTTTCACAAACCACACATGGATCCACCACTGTCATTGCATGTGTGTTCTTTCCACAAACCACACATGGATCAACCAGTGGTCAATGCATGTGTGTTCTTTTCCACAAACCACACATGGATCCACCAGTGGTCATTACATGTGTGTTCTTTCCAAAAACCACATATCGATCAACCAGAGTCATTGCATGTCTATTCTTTCCACAAACTAGATATGGATCCATTTGAGTAATTGCATGTTTGTTCTTATACTAAAACCACAAACCAGCACTAGAGTCATTGCATGTGTGTTCTTTTCCACAAACAACTTATGGATCAACAAGTGGTCATCGCATGTGTGTTCTTTTCACAAACTACATGTGGACCCACTAGAGTCATTTCATGTGTGTTCTTATACTAAAACTAGCACTAGAGTCATTGCATGTGTGTTCTATCCACAAACCACACATGGATCCACCACTGTTATTGCATGTGTGTTCTTTCCACAAACCACACATGGATCAATAAGTGGTCATTGTATGTGTGTTCTTTTCACAAACCACACATGGATCAACCAGTGGTCATTGCATGTGTGTTCTTTTCCATAAACCACTTATGGATCCATTACAGTCATTGCATGTGCGTTATTTCCACAAACCACACATGGATGAACCACTAGAGTCATTGCATGTGTGTTATTTCCACAAACCACACATGGATCCATTTGAGTCATTTCATGCTTGTTCTTATACTAAAACTAGCACTGCCCCCCAATGGATCCACCGTTAGACCGAGTCTTCTAAAAGGCATGCCATAGCACAGTTGTTCTACTTGACGATTGTTACATACCGTTCGATTGGGGCACTTGGACGATTGGGATGGTCTGCGCGAGAGCGATCCTCGAGTAGGCTGTTCTGCGACATGATTGGCCACGCTTGCTTTGGACAAACTGGCATGTTGCGAGTGTTATGACTCACGAGTTCAGTGGGCCATATCCCACTGTCACGTCCCCGTTAGTTCTCTTCCTCCCTATACTTCTCTTCCTTCCCCTCTAAGCCACTTTCCCCACGTCACTTCCATCCTGCCGTAGCCGCAAGCCGACGACATCCGCCAATTCTCCGGTCGCTACCTTCATGGTAAGAAATCGTTTTACAAGCTTTTGAACTTATCCTACACATTCCTGCTGTTTGCCAATCTAACTGCTGATCTTTTTTCCGATTTCTCGACGAACTTTAGATGTGGCAGATGTGGGAGCCCAAGAATCTAGAGATCCTCGCGCGCAACTTCGCAGCGGCGTTCCCGCTCCGTGTGCTCCCACTCAGGATGCTTTCGCCGTTACTCCTACCGTGAGCTCCCGCTCCATGAGATCGCGTGCCCGCACGGCGCGTGCGCCTGCACGGAGCCGGGCTGCAACTACACCGGCCCGCCGACAGAGCTCGTCGTACACCTTGCAGATGGGCACTTGATCGAAGTGATTAGGATCTCGTACGGGCAAGCCCAACTTCACCAAGAGCAGGTGCCGTTCACTGACTCGGCATGCTGCCTGCTAATTTTCTAGGGGGGCGGCTATGTTTTCGTCCTAACCATCACCGCTGGTGTTCCGGGAACCAGAGTCGGGCCCACCGTCGTGGGTGTCGTATGCGTCAGGTCGGTCTCGTGCGCCTGGCCCGTATACACGGTGCGCATGTGGGCGAACGCCCAGCCGCCATCGTCGGATAGCATTCTTGTGCTAGCCGAGGCGCCGAGCTGCCCGACGCCGCGGGAGGTGGAGTATGTGGACCTAAGGTCGATCCTATGCGTGCCATCTCAGTACCTTGTCGGTGCTGGACCGAACAGGCAGATGCATTTCTACATTTGTATCGAGAAGACCGACAGGCAAATGTAGTACTTGTGCTGTCGTTACTGTTAGACTTAAGCGATGCTTCTCAGGTGCTTAGAGCATACGTGTTGTGCGAATGTACCCCAGTTGTAGTTTTCAGTACTCCTTAATACTTCGACGAGTTATTATATTGGTCCAATCAGCTTGCTGTTGTCACGTTGCAAAGTCTGCTTGCTCTGGACAGACCGGCAATACCGTGTGCTCCCGCTCCCGCATGTTAGTGTCACGTGTTCGAAGGGCCCACCTGCCAGTGTCCTTCCCCTCGAAGCCACTGTCCCAACTTCTCTTCCATCTTGCCACTCCCGTCCGATGGTTGTAATCTGATGATTTTCGTTGGATTGTTTACAAGTAATCTATGTTGATAATGCAACATGAAAATGGCACAGACACAATTTCTAAAGTGGAAGCACTCACACGCTGCTATTGCACATATTTCTCAATATAGCTCGACAAACACATTACAATAATTGTACTCGCATTAAACACAACCAAAATTGCAACCATCCTAAACAACATCTAAACCCACATCACACCGCTGTCGTTGGAGTCCACCTCGATTGGTGACACCGTCGTGCCCTTCCCGGCGACATCCACTCCCGCCCGTGGCTTGCCCTTTGCCAAGGAGGTAACAATGGAGTTCTACACAGCTTCGTCCCCGTCGTCCTCCACATCGGAATAGACAATGACGAAGGTGACGGGGTTGGCGTGGACCGAGCACCGTCGCGCCTGGCGGCTCCTGCTCGAGCTCAACGCCGCATCAGTCCTTCTACAGGTAGGAGAGGTCGAGCTCGCATACGTAGCGTCGTCGCTCCTCGCAAGAAACCATAGCCATTTGATACTGCGATGGTAGGATCTTTGGGTGGATCCGCTATGGCGAGCCCTACCGAAAGTGGTGGAGCATATGGATCTGCCGGCGCGAGCCATGACAAGTTCCTAGGAGGGAGTAAGATTGTGGGCCAGGCGTGTCTGGTTCCTGAGCAAGACCTCCCAGTGATATGTACGCGGGCAAGGTACCAAAAAATTTCGTCCAATGCGCGCGATAGGGCTTTTGAACCACGAAGGCGCGAGTTTTTTTGACAAGTCCACACACTAGGTCCCCCACCTATCAGCCGAATGTGGAAGGTAGGATTCTGCCTGAGTTATTAAGTAGGGATAAATCATGCTTCACCACTACCCTGACATCCAAAGGCTCCTCTTTCCTCTGCCCTCGCTCCCCTCGCTCATGGATCGCAGCTCGTGCAGTTCGTCTAGGGCGGAATCAGGGCCGGCTCAACACCGTCAGGCGGGTGCCCCCATCAGGTACCGGAGGGCGCCCTATGATTACTACCCCGATATGCTGTGTTTGTGTGGTGAGAAGATGCCGAGATTGATTTCGTGGACCGACGAAAATACTGCAGGAAAATTCAGCAACTGCAGCATCAGAGCGGTAAGTTCCTACTGTAGGTACAATGGTAACCCGGATCCGGAAAGCGTAATGTAATTCTTTTTTTTGGTTTCCTTCGATCTACTACGCAGGAAGGGAGGGGGACTGGCTGTGACAAGTTTGTGTGGATCGAAAAGCCACTGACAGGTTTTCACAGAGAGCTTGTTCAGGATCTGCGTGATGTTGTGTGGGACAAGAAAGAGGAGATTCGTGCAATGGAGCGAGAGGTCCGGGAGCTTCGCCAGGTGTAGGGGAGGCAGGGGCAGGGAGGTGGTGAGACAGACGGGCTCAAGATTAGGCCAGATAGTGGACACAATTTTCTCATTATCTGGGCATTATTTGTTGCATTTGCAGTTTATGTTGCCATGTCATTGTCTAGCAGCTGAAATAGGTTGCTGCTTCGTGGAGTGTAGCGGCCAGCTTAAGAAATTGTTTTCCAGCCTAGAAACTTATCATAAGTGTAATGCCAACAGCATGGATTTATTAAGCGCCTATAAATAAATCATGTCTGTGCCACTAACACCCATCGTTTTTGGAGAGGATTTAACCTGCTCAGCTATCGCGATTGTTCAGATAGTAGTGGCACAGTCATAGTTTTGGATTCAACTAGTGGCCTCGGCCATATAAAATCCTAAAGTCGCGATACATTTTACTCCGAGTACGGGAGGCAGATTGTTTCGCCCGACAAGTTACACGCACACAGCTCCAGAGTTTAACCGAACTACATATATAGGTTCAAGTTCAATACATCATTAGGCTACTACACTGCTAGCCCTCTTTCTCTACTTGGGTGCCAACTTTCTTCGTCTATCCTTCAGGTCCACTAGCTTCTTCATCTCCTGCCTTCTTCCTCTTCCTGGGTGGCAATTTTCTTACCTTCACGTACCCTGCATCTCCGGGCCGAGGGAAGTCAGGCCAATCAGCACCAGAATCTTGTCCGGCATCATCACTCCACTCGCTTCCCGCAGCAAAATCACTGAGTCGGTTGTCTTGTTTCTTACCTTGCGCTTCCTATAAAAAAACAGTACATGGATTACTACCTTATATCTACAGACTATAAACAATTTTTTTGTGTGAATGTACCATCTCATACCTAGGTTTGGGAGCATTAAGGGGACATCCAGCTACTCTATGGCCTATAAGATGGCAGGTCTTGCATCTGTTTTTGCCCTTCTTTGTAGCATAGAAAGTTGAACCCTTCTTCTCGAGAAAATTCTTAAACCTATTCACCTAGGGTCTTCCTCTGCCCCTTTTTGTAACTGGCTGGCAAAGCTCGAAAGACAGTTGGACTTGAGGCCACTAAGATGGGTCTGTACATGGCTCGACGGATCCAGCATACGCAGCTCTGAACTTTTCCATAGAGTAGTAGTCTGACAAATACTGATCCAAATGTGGTAGAGTTTGTTTCTTCACCAAGAAGGCCAAGGCGTGGTCGCAAGGTTTCCCGGTATGCTGCCACTCTAAGCAGGTGCATTCTCACAGCTGGATGTTCACAACATCCCTTTTGCCACTCTTGGACATATCGACCACCTCACAGCTTCTGCTGGTTGACGGGAGAACCTTAAGATGTGCAAGTCCTTGGCTTCTCTTGTGCAGTTGCTGTACAACTAGCGGTAGCATATGTCCTCTAAGTCTCCTACCGATCTCTCTCCTTATATTTAACAGCTTCATGATCATACCACATATGTTGTCCATCAAGATATGAACATGACGCACTTTTATGTCCTTCACCCAGTTATTCAGGCATTCTGCAAGGTTGTTGTTTATGTAATCAACTTTGATGTCAGGGTTGAATTGACTCCTCTTCCATAGCTGCGTATGATGGATGGCTAAGTACTCTGGAAGTTCAGGGGCTTCGACAAAAATCTTGCTCATGAAATAATCGCTGCTACTAGGTTTGTAAACTCTAGCAGCAGGAAACATGTAACGAAATACGCTGCCTGCATAGTGTGAGTACAAATTGAGCATCATATGGGCATGGCATTCTCTACCTTCAGCTCCCGGGAACACCTCCTTCACTGCATTGGTCAGCCCTTTGCATGCATCCGTGGATATAGCCAATGGATACATGTGGCCTATTGATCTCCTGAGCTGCCTCATAAACCAGACCCAGTTTTCCTCCTTTTCTGTTTCAAACAGCCCGAATGCCACTGGGAACATCCAGTTGTGACCATCAAGTGCTGTGGAAGATGGCAGGCAGCCTTTCCATTTGCTAGTTAGGACAGTGTTGTCTACACTCAGATACGGCCTACAACCGTCCTTGAATCCATCGATGCAAGGTTTAAGTGCCATGAAAAATCTTTTGAAATATATTTTACCACCTTCTGATTCGGTGTCAATCTCCACAACACTCCCCGGACACCTAGCTTGTACCTCCCCCTTGAAGTTGTACAGCATCCTGAAGCTATTGTTCCAGTCCCTGTGCAAGACCCCCAGAGCTTTCTCTTTACCTTTCCAAACCGTGTAATACGGAAGGACAATGTTTTATTTAGAACCGAGGCTAGTCTGAATATTGTTCGCGGTCTCCTTAGGGTTATCCTTTAGTATGGACATAGATTGCATAGCCACCCACTCTATATCATCCATTGAGGATTTCAGTTTGTTGCCTGTCGAACACATGTGTGAAGGGCCCATTCTGTTCACCTGCAACACGGATTCATTTAAAAGATAAGAAGAGTCGACTAGTTGCCAGAAAGATATCGCACATCAATTGTAGTTATAGAGTGAAAAGAGAGAGAGAGTTCTAATGGTTTGTTGCATTCATTGCCCCAATACCCTAATTGCAGTCGACACAGGTAAGGATCGTGTTGTGATCCTCCATGGACAATGTACCTCGGCCCGTCCATTCATCCACGTTAACTTGCAAACGGCCTCATACCTCTCGCCAGAGTTCTTCAGTCGATAAACATCGAACTCCCCCTTGATACAAAAATGCCGGAACGACATCCTTAACTCATGCATGCTCCTGACCTCGGTGCCGACCGAAATTATAGGATACTCGTGGTCATGTTTCATTTCTTCTACTTCAACACCCAAATCATCAACTGGAATACCAGCCTCATCGTTAAGTTCCTTGTCTATTTCATCATCACCAGATTCTTGATCATCTACAGTGCCTGCTTCTTCATCTGATTCAGAATCTTCGCCATCGTCTCTAATGCCTAGTACTGCACACATCATATTGACTCCCATGGGTGGGGCTGCACCATCGTCTCCACCCGGATGGACAGGAACATTGCCCCAGGCCACCTCACCGGCAACTCTGTTTTCTCCAAGACACTCGGTTGGTTCTGCTGCAACCACATGGGTTGGTCTTACGTTTGCACGCATCCCAGGTACTTAAGTGGACAAACAGCAGTCAGAATCAATTTCATCTTGAGTGTACAGAACCCTCTTGCTCTTCCTACGTACATCCTCCTTCCTGATGTAATCTTTCCTGATGGTATCAGTAGGGCTTGAGATCCGCGTTCCATTCCCCATCGAACTAGGCCTTTTGCTGCCGCTCCTGGGTGTGATCTCCTTACTGCCTCCCCTCACGGGTGTTGGCTCCAGGGTGCTGGCATTATTGCCTGACCTCTGCGGCGTGTTCTTCTTTGAATTAGCCCTTTTGCTGCTACTATTGGGCGTCTTCTCCTTCATGCCGGCATTATTGCCTGACCTCAGCGGCGTGTTCCGCTCCAAATTAGCCCTTTTGCTACTACTATTGGGCGTGTTCTCCTTCGTGCTGGCATGATTCCCTGACAGCGGCGTGTTCTGCTCCAAATTAGTGTTTTTTCTGCTCCCACTGTGTGTGGTAGCCTCCGTGCTGGACATCTTCGCCTCTTTGCTACCACTCCTGGGAGTGTTCACCACCGTGCTAGCCCTCTTAGCGTTTTGTTGCTACCGTTCGGTGTGGCATTTTGACTGGATCTCAGGGGTGTACTCTGTGGCCTGGTGCCTTTTGTCGTGCGACTCTTGGGCGTCCTCTTCTCTGGCGTGGTCTCCTTGGCGACGTTCTTCTTCGGGGTGCCCTTTCTGGGGATGCTCTTCCTGCTCCTCTTTATGACGCTCCTCTGTAAGACTCTCCTCTGTTCGAAGCCACCCTCAGTCGCACCAGCCCCAGTGATGCCATGGATCAGGTCATGCATGCAATCTAAAAGTCCATCATCTCTATTGTCGAGTTCCAATTCCTCTCCAACCGTGAGCACTACCAAGTGGAAGTAAACTTCACCTCTATAATGTTTCCTTGTAAACGGTACGACTAAATCTCTGGTATCTTTCACTTCGATAGCCTTTTTGCTCCTGTAACCATAATATAACAAACGTGCTTCCTTGGAGGACCCCCACAACACCTTCACACGTAACGATGCCATCAGGTTAGATAACTCTACCACTTCAGGGTCGTATCTGCCAAGGATTACATCAAACTCATCATAGAATTTTTCTGTAGCATCATCTAATTTTGCAGTATAATCCGTGACACCGATACGAACGATTACTTTGCCATCATCAGGTTCTTCAGGATAGAAACCTCCGAGAGGTTCGACAGATGGAGCGGCACCATCAGACCCAGCCCCAATGCCACCGCCACCATCACCAGCGTCATCGTTAGCTGGATCAACCTCGGTGGAAGTACCAAGAACAGGAGCAAGGCGAGGTCCCTTAGTAGCGGGAGCTGCATTACATGGTGGACAGGCAGGGCCCCTTCTAACGGCAGCCACAATAGGATCAGCTGCTGCCATGCCACCTCGACGATCAGGAGCAGTTCCCACAACAACAGTGTTTCGAGTGCTAGCAAAGTCCAGACCATGAGCTGGCTTCAGATCAGCAGCTCGCTGAACTCAAGCACAGGTTCGAGGAGGAGAGAAGGCATAAGTCTTTGCAACAACAGTGGGGCAGCCTCCGGAAGCTTTAGTTTGCTCAACAACGGCAGGGATTGGGTCAACAGCGTCTAGATCAACAACAACATGAGGACGACCAGTACCAGCAGATTCCAGAGCACGGGTTCGCACAACTTGAGGACAGTTTCGAGGAGGAGCAGCACACAAGGCGGCGGTCTTGGCAACAACAACGGGGCAGCCTCCGGACGCCTTAGTTTGCTCAACAGCGGCATGGATTGGGTGAGAAGCAGCCGCAGCAACACGGGCACGGGGAAGGGGACGACTAGTACCAGCAGATTCCAGAGCAGAGTTTTCCACAACGGCAATACGGGGACTCCTACGAGGAGGTTGCCTGACAGAAGCATGTCGCGGACGAGGAACCACATTTTGCTCAACAACAACAGGGGTTCGAGTTAGACCTCCCTATCCAATAATAGCTGGGCGACTCCCAGTAGCAGGAGCTTCCTCATCCACTATGTTACACACCAGCATAACCACATGAAGCCTAACATGTTGTTTCATCAACCCAATTAGCTGACTGTCACATGCTATAGGAACCTTGAAGCCTCGTTCATCAACAATGCTGAACCGTCGAGTCTGCTCTGGCCCCATTTCAGCAAGTTCACGCACAGCAGCAACCAAACCAGGGATAGTGCATAACTGCACATGCACCACTTCCATCTTCGGACTCTGAGCCTGTTTCCATGTGCTCTTCCCATGTCCTAATTTAATGAGGTAGCCAAAGATGCTCACCATAACCGTGTAGCTGGGTTCAGCGGAGATCCTAGTTGACAGAAAATTGGAGACAAAAGATAAGAATTGTTTGTCAGCGTCGTGCTAGCAAACAATTCTATGTTCGATATATCTCTGTAATGCCAATAGCCAACTAGCAGTTATAGGTAGTGCGAATAGCAAAGAGAAGAGTAGCTCACCCGAAATTAGCCATAAGTACTTCTTCCCCAGCAAATGGATCTGCCATCCTCCACGCTGCTTAGCTCGTCGGCGGTAGAGGCGGGCTAGATCGTCGCAACGGCTGGCACGACATTTGACATTAGAACTCGGTAGCATCGAGTAGGCGCAGCAACTTGGCACCGGAAGTCAAATGCCCGAAGAGATCATTCTGGTTGGAGAGGGGATTTCGACACCGTCGGTGCTAGGGTTCATGCGAAAGGAGGGAGGGGGTGGATTTGTGAATTTGGTCAACGCACGATGCTCCTTTAGTATCTCGTTTCGCCTACGTGGTTGTCGCGTTGGCGCTCGTGTCACGGAAATATTACTGACATGAGGGTCCCGACCGTCTACTTCACGGGGCAGTTTCACGGCATGTTTGGATTTGGTAGGGGTGAGACGAGTTTGCATCGAAATGGCCCCTCGCGGTAGTTGGCGGCCCAACTTTTCGAAACGCGGTGATTTCAGGCAACTTAGGTACCGCCATGGGGTGGTAGGTGGCTGGCCGGCTAGGCCACTTGGGCCTGGTCGGTTGGCTGCCTCCCCTAGTTTATAAAAAAATTATTTCATTTCTATTCTTAGAACAAAAGCTTTTTTTGTAAATAGTTTGTAGATAAAATAATATCAGGAAGGACCGAGTTTTAAATTTGAAATAAAGAGGGAGGAAGATAGAAAACAAGGATAGGCTTTTAGAAGATAGTTTTAGTCAAACCATGCATGATAACATGATGATGCATAAATGCAATGTGGCATGATGACATGAGCATGCGGTCATGATGATGCACAAAGCAGAAATAGCAAGCGATTTTCTAGTAGTGGTTTTCTCGGGGTGCTACAATTCGACACCACTATAAAGGGATCTCGCCCTCAAGATCCGCCTCATGGTACAGGGAAGAAGGCCGACAATGTGTGTCTTCTCGCTTAGTGTAGATCCTCACGACACCACTAACAAAGATCATGTTGTATCTTGAATTCGACGACACCGCCAACAAGGGGTCGTTTCTCATGTTCGTTGAGAGAACACTCCGGAGAAAACAAAAGGCGAAGGTAGAGGTATCAACAGATAAGGCCACCCCTAACTTCCATGGAAAGAGTAAAAGTTACATTGATCCACCAATTCAATGTACAAGCGTTAACAGTAAGAGTCGGGTAGGGTGATCAGTCCATCCCGTACCCAAACTATTAACTCCATACACGTATATGAAAACCATGCAACACAACTCTCGAAATTAGACTAAAGATCTCGAAAAGCGATGTGCAGAGAACAAAGGAGGGATGAAGTCTCTTCGTCGGTCCTATCGCAGATGATGTCGTTGCGTTAGAAACGCTGGAAGATACAAAGAAAATCGTACAAAAAGACACAGTGATTAGGTTCTGCGATGGTTCCATTAGCATCAACAACACATGTTCAAGGTATACTCCAACTACACCAATGCTTATCCTTCTCATAATGTTTTTCCACGATTCGGATATCCATCAAGGGGCACATATGGATAAATAGTTCAAGGACCAAAAAGATTGGATAAAAAGGTACAACAAACGAGATGCAGATTGATGATTGTAGTATTCAACTTATAAACATCTTGCATATTCAACTTATAAACAAGTTGTAGGTATTAAGGAGAACACTTTAGTTTACATTAAAGGATGTCCTGCTCTAATTGACTTCGTTATTATTGACATGCCTGAAGATACTATTGCTGCTATCATACTAGGCCGTCCTTTTTGAGAACTATAAAGGCTTTAATTAACCTCCATGAAGGGAACGTGAAGCTGCAATTGCCTTCACGGGATCCTTTTGTTATCCATTTCCCCAGGAAAAAGAAAGCCAAACATTACGAGAAGGACACCAGCACCTTGAAGGCCAACTACTTTGGAGTGGGTGTTCCACTCATCTGGCCCAAGTGAGTAACATCAAGGTCAAGATATTGACTATAAAAGAGTGTAACATTGTTCTATGCAATAATGATCTGGAGCGAAGTCCAAAATTTTAGGATGTGGCGATCAGGCGATTGCATGGTGATCTAGATCTCCTAGCATCCCTCACCGCCAGTGGCCACTCCGGCCGGTGACGTCCACTCTCTCCATCTCCCTTCCCCTCTTCCTCTTCTTTTCCTTCATCATGCCTACTTCTCTCATTTTGGATCGTTCTGGTTGGCGTTGGAAGTCCCTTTATTCCATGACTTTGGATCGACGTGTGGATCACATTTATTGAATGTTTTCTGGTGGTAATCCCGAGGCCGAAGAAGATTCAATTGGTCGCATCTAATGGGGTGGTTATTGATGATTGTGTCTTAAAGGTACGAGAATTTATCTCATCTGGCTCAGTCATTTCTCTTAAATGTCATCGTGTCAAAGTGCAATCCCGATTGGTTCTGAGTAAAGGGAGATTATTGCATAATGGTACCCCTACTTCTTTCAACCTGGAATGGACACCCATTAGAATTCTATACTGACCCCATTGATCCCTCAAACATGGTCGTGCATGCTGCATAAACCTTGGACTTGGATTTCTCTCCAGGGATTAATATTGCTAAGAGGGTCATAACTCTTTTCCAGTCATCAGTTCATCCTTCCATTGGGTCTGATCACTTCACAATGGTTGTTTCTTTTGGTCGTGCCTCCTTTAAACTTTATGAAGACATTGTGGGTTTAGCACTTGAAGTTGCAATTTGAGGTTTTTGTGGTGAGATGAATGTGTCACTGTTAAGGGACAGAGTTTTCTTGTTCATAGTTTCTTCTAAAAGAGTGGGTTTTTTTCATATTAAGTCTGAGATCTTCTGAACGTTTTCAATTCAAAAGTTTTTTTCACCTTTGGGGACGTGGTGGACCGAATTGGGCCCTTGAAGCAAAAAGGTGGTTCAAGGAGACTAATGCATAATGGATTAATGTTGCTCGGCGACATGCAAGTGTTAAGCCATCTGATTTAGCTCACAGAACAGATAACACCCCAGAGGTTTTTGATAAAAGTCTGGCTTCTGCTGATGTTCTGTTTGCTGACACCATGTTTTTACCTGATCTAGTTGTGGGGGCTTTTATCTTAAGTGCAAATGGTACTTCTAGTACTCAGAATGCCCCTTTGGTCGAAAATTCCACATATGTTCTTGATCTACATTGCAAATCTTCTTTAAACTCCTATGGCCCTTCTATTGAGGATTCTGACAAGGATTTTATGCAACTGATTGATGACATGGCACTAAAATTTTGGCTATGCTCCAAGTGCGTCAGTTTTGATCACGTAACTGATAAATGTCCTAATGATGTACATTGTGTTGCATGTTACCGGAGTGGACACGTTAAAAATTCTTTCCTTGGGGATCCTGGGGCAAAATCGACTTTTCGTTGGGTCGCCAAACCTTCAAATCTGTCGGCCCACTACCCTGCTCAACTTGTCAAGGACTCTGCACCAGGGGTTAAGACAGATTTATCTGGGATTTTCCGTTTGCGTTTAATGCAAAACCGCCTGGCTCTTCGCATATCTCAACCTCTCCGCCGAGAAATCCTAATCTAGCAATGACGAACTTCCCTGTTGATCCCAATCGCTTCAGTCCGGCGGGGATGCAAGTTCTGCAGCCTTGGGTTGATGATGAGAGACCTGCTAGGATTTATATCACCTCTTCGGTTACTCCTCCAAAAGCTCATGAGAACTGGTCCATGGTGGTGGTGTTGCCAAGACCGGAGGGAGATGAGATCGACTAGGTACTTGATCAGATTTCCCATCACATCCATGATGATCTGCACCTTGAGGTACTGTCTTTTGTTGAAAGTGCTATTGGAATTGGCCTGTTTCGGATGGCGGATTCAGTGAGGCGATATATTCTAGTTTCACATCCTGAGTTCAACCTTGGTAATGGTCGTATGTTAAATTTTACTCGCCATGATGTTGGACCAAACTTTAGAGCTACAATCTATACGGTTACATGGTGGATAATGCTCTTAAACCTTCCTATCGATGATCGTAATGAAGATTTTCTTAGGGAGACTATGGCTAAGTTTGGGAAGATGAGAGGCTGGTACAGAGAGGACCCCGCACCAACAAGAACTCTGATTAAATGCAGTTATACTGGAGCTAGGGACATACCCAAATCAATCACTGTTAGAGAGCCTCAACGCTATGATGGCACAGTTGTGTCTTTGACTATCCCCTGTTTTATTCTTCTGAGTGAGCAAGAAGATGTCTTGCCTGGAGATGAATCTGTTGAGCCACACAATGGGATTCCACACCCTCTGCCTGGGCAGTTTCCAGGGGATCATGAAGCTAATGAAGATGATAATCATTGGATTCCTGACAACATTCAACTCAGAGAGCCTGGGTGGGACATGTGCACAGAATGTGATTCAGAATATTCAGCCAGCACAGAATCAGTCATCCATCACCTTTTCTATCTCAGCTACTTCTGGGTCCTCTGTTCACTTTGTACGAGGTGGGGGTGCTGCTCAAATAGTTGAAGGACCTGTAATTGGGGGTCCTATGGTACAGCAATTGCAGCAGCAGGAAAATCCCTTGGACATTGTCCCTTCTGGTGACCAGGCTGATAACAATAACCTGCAAATCTTTACTGTGCTTCTTCCTGACATGGCCATGGGGTGGAATGGTCCTGGTAATGAAAAAAACTTTTCTCTAGACTTTTCAGTTGTGGGACGCTTGCCACATAATTTACAGTATTTAGCTACTATGAAATCCTTCTAGTTACCCTTCTCTCCTCTACTTCTGACCAATGAGAAGGATGATGTTTGCATGGAAAGTTTTACCTCTCCTGACAATTCTGGGAGTCTCATCCTGCCCCCATCTGAGAGTGTCATGTTACTCCAAAAAAGTGGGGAAGAAAGGAAAAGGAGGTATTGGTTGTTAACACATATGAGAGGCGTGCCACTAGGATCACCACCAGGAGCAATGGATATAAGTTACTCCCATGTGTTGATCATCCCCAACCAAGGAAAAAAGCCAAGTCAGCAAAACCTTTCTTAGCAGGAAGACATGGCAGAACATGCAACTAGCACTACTCCTATGGAGATTTTGCAACAGGCTGGAAGGATCCTTGAAATCCCTGAAGAAGACATGACTGAGGAGATTCTTATGGCCTCTCCTAAGCCCAGCAAGGAGGTTGAATCTTCTGATGATTAGTGGCCATTGTCCTTTTTATGACCTTGTTCAAGGACCTTTATGTTATTTGCACTTTTATGGTCTTGTGTTTGAACTTTGATGTACTCTTTGTGATGAACTCCCAAAGTATTTTGATGTGTGGTTTCATATTGGCATTGGTAAGCTACCAGTTCTAGATTCCATCTACTTATTTAAAATAGGAGATGTGCTCATTATGGTTGTTGGTGTCTCCAATGGATAGCACAAATATTAATAGCTGGGACTGGCTGATCCTTGACTGGAATGTTAGAGGTTTAAATGATAAAAATAAGCAAATTGCAGTCTACAACAAAATTGAAGAGAGTATTGCTGCAGTCATTTGTTTGCAAGAAACTAGAACTGAACTAGTTTGATCACTCTTTCATAAGTGGATTCTGCCCTAAAAGATTTGATAAATATGCTTTTTCTCCCTCTGTGGGGGCTTCTTTGGGTATCATTGTTCTCTAGAACAACTCTGTTTTCTCTGGTAATGTAATTGAGATCCACAGATCTGGTATAATTGTCAATTTCACCTCTTTACACAATGGGGAAAGTTGGAAGATGGTAGCAGTTTATGGTCATTGTCAAGGTGTGGAGAGGGATAATTTTGTCTCATGGTTATATAACACTCAAATCCCTGCCCATGACCTCTGGATTTTATCGGAGATTTCAATTTTATGAGGTCTCAGGATAATAGAAGTAGACCAGGGGCAGACATGAATGACATTTCAACTTTCAATGATATTATCAGTCATTTGGGATTAATTGAGTTACCCTTGAAATGCATAAATTATACCTGGTCCAACATGCAGAGTCATCCTTTACTTGTCCAGTTAGATTGGTTTTTTACTTCATGTGAGTGGACTCTGAAAAACCCAAATACTATGGTCGTACCACTAGCCAAGACAACATCTGACCATGTACCTTGTGTGGTGCAAATCTCCACAAATATTCCCAAAGCTCACATTTTCAGATTTGAAAACTTCTGGGTGCATCAACCTGGTTTTTATGAGTTAGTAGAAAGATTATGGAATCAACCAATTAGAGGTAACTCTAGCACATCCATTCTGGCAGCTAAATTCAAGAAGTTGAGATATAAGCTAAAGAAGTGGGGGGAAACATACCTCATCTTAAATCTCTCATGGATAAATCCAATTTTGTAATCTTCAAATTGGATAAAATTGAGGACGGAAGGCCACTATTAGTCCTAGAATTTAATTTCAGAAATATTGTCAAGTGTCATGTTAAGAACCTAATGGGCAGACAATCTGACTATTGGAAGCAAAGATGTACCATTAGATGGGTTCAGTTAAGTGGTGAAAAAACACGAAAAAAATTCGTGCCAAAGCTACTAAAAGGTACATGCATAATATCATCACTGAAATACAGGATGAGGATGGCTTGAGAATGTCTGAACATAATCAGAAGGCAACTTCTTTTTGGAAGTGCTATAAAAGTAGGATGGGGGTTACTTATCCAACTAGTGATATAGTAGGGCTTAACACCATGCTCTATGAGGTGGATTCTCTAGACAGTTTATCTAAACCCATCACATTGGAGGAAATAGAAGGTATTGTGAAAGATTTGAAAGCTGATAAAGCACCTGGCCCTGATTGTTTTAATGGGTACTTTGTTAAAAATGTTGGCATATCATTAAGAAAGATTTTATTAGGATGGCTAAGGATTTTCATAATGGATTTATCTCTCTAGAAAGCATAAATGGATCTTTCATAACTATGGTCCCAAAGAAGCAATCACCTGAATCTGTTAATGATTTCAGACCCATCTCCTTGACAAACACCTGTCTCAAATTCATTACAAAGATTTCTGCAAATAGTTTGCAGTCAGAGATTACTCGATGCATTCATGATAATCAGTATGGGTTTATTAAGGCAATAACAATTTAGGATTGCGTAGCATGGTCTTTTGAGTATCTTCACCAGTGTAAGCAATCTAAGAGGAAATCTATGGTCATTAAAATTGATTTTGAAAAGGCTTTTGACACTATTGAGCATAGTGCCATCCTGCAAATTCTGAGGTATAAAGGATTTCCACAAAATTTTGTTAGAATTATTGAGGAGATTCTTTCCTATGGCTCCTCCTCTGTGCTTTTAAATGGTGTGCCAGGTAACAAGTTTGCTTGTAGAAGTGGGGTCAGACAAGGGGATCCACTGTCACCACTTCTATATGTGCTAGGTGGAGATCTATTACAGAGCATTGTGAATCTGGCTTTGAATCAAGGGAGGCTGCAGTTAACAATACTCAGAGAAGGTTCTTTCACTATTTTCCAGTATGCAGATGACACTATCTTTATTCTACTTGCTGAGGAGGATCAATTACTGGTGTTCAAAGAGCTATTGAATAAATATGCTAGTTTTACTAGGTTAAAAGTAAATTACAATAAATCTTCTCTCATCGTAGTTAACCTTTATGAGGAAGAGACAGCTCATCTGGCTTCAGTGTTTGACTGTCAAGTTGGTTCTATGCCCTTCTCCTACTTAGGATTGCCAATGGGTACCACTAAACCTCAGATTAAGGATTTTTCACCACTAATTGATAGGCTTGGTAGAAGATTATCTGCACCAGCTTCTTTTGTTTGATATGGTGATAGACTGGTTTTAGTAAACTCTGTCCTTTCTTCCCTACCAACTTATTATATGTGCACTCTTTCAATTCCTTTGGGAGTGCTGGAGATTATTGATAAGGGTAGAAGGATATGTCTTTGGAGAAAATACAAGCAGGATGAGAGAGTAAATTCCCTTGCTTCCTAGGAAATGATCTGCAAGCCAAAGGAAAAGGGAGGTCTAGGTGTACTGGATCTTCAAAAGGCAACTTATAGCTCTGTTGTGGAAACACCTTGACAAATTTTATAACAATTCCAACTTGCCATGGGTCAAACTTGTCAAGAAAACATATTATCATGAGGTTGTACCACATGTTGTGACCAGGTGTGGGTCTTTCTGGTGGAAGAGCATTATTAATCTTGTTGATGAGTGGAGAGCTATAGCTAAATGTCAAGTGGGCTCTGGATTTTCAATTCTGTTTTGGAATTCTTACTAGGTTGATGTTATGTTGTCTGAGAAATTCCCAAGGTTATATTCCTTGGCTAGAGATAAGTTGGGCCTATGTTCATGATATTTGCTCTTTAACCAATCTCCATGAGGCATTACACATATTTACCCACCCTTCCTCTAAGCTTTCACGCTCGTGAATGATGCATGTGCATAATAATGTGGCCATCCGAGATTCTTAGCAATCATTACTGCTTTGAACTCCAAGGACATTGATGTCATTCTTAGCATGATGGTTAATCCTATCACTAAGAAAAGAATGATTGTGCTACCAAGTCCGTTATTCTGGTACACCCTCTTCGGTCAAAGAGTTAGGCTTGGGCCAAAGCTCGAAGACTATGTCTTCTTGCCCTACCAAGAAAGTTTCCTCTCGAACTAAGTGACATATCGGTGGTTTGTGATATTCTAGATCTCTACTAGAAGTATTGCCTTGTGCCACATGACCGTGTTGTGAGGTTCTTGAGCAAGCAAGTTCTCTGAACTGCTCCTGTCTCCAAGGATCCGTACTGGATACCCCTGAACTAGCTGGTTGAGCTTAAACAACAACTTGGAGAGTTGTAAGACAACAGTTCTATTTGACTTAGTTCATCTTAAAGGGATGTCTAGTTTTGTTCGTGCTGAAGAAAGATAGTGTTTCCTTCGTGGAAATGTTATTGTACACACCTTTGATTTGAGTTGGGTTATCATCAAACCAAACTCAGTTCCAAGGACTGTCTTGATGATGTTGCTACTTGTGATGTTTCACTTGAGTACATCTTCATGTACTTTGGTCTGACAAATATGTATGCCTTGTTTATGCAACATATGAGTTCATCTCCCTAGAGTATCTCGATAAGTTTGTTGTTGATCCCATCGACAATATCCTTATCTTCTCCATGCTAGAATAGACTCATATGAAACATCTGGCATTAATGTTGGAAAACTTTCGAGAACCATCTTCGAGTCATCTTGAAGTATGTGTTCTAGATGTTAGAAGTTACCTTCTCTGATTCACGGGCAAATGTTGAAAGATGTCGTCATGGATTCGAGTAGAGTTAACTCCGTACCTCAAGGACATAGTTGTATTCCATTGCAAGTATTCGATGTATGAGTAGTTTTATTTGGAAAAGTTGTTAATACATGGATCTAGCAATCTAGCTCAGTCTATTAGAGCTTGACACTGAAGTCCATGTCTTGGGAATCTAGTAACTTTACTTTCGTGGTAAATGTTGCAAACTTTCTATTCGGACATGCTGAGTCTAAAGTATCCTTCCACTTAACCGAATCTGAATATCAAGCAGATAAATGGTTGGAATTCTTCAAGGATTTGACGTAAGTTTCTTTGTAAACCCGACAAGATTGATGTAACGGTTGACACAACTAGCCGGAAAGACCTATCGTCATGTTCTCTTGAATCAGCAAATAACAACCACTCTTCATGAGGCATCTTCTATGATTTAATTATAGGAGTTGTGCTTAAGGTTTCCTCTACCTTTGAAGTCCGACCTTTACTTGATGTCTGCTTTCTCGAACATCAAGGAGAACATTTAAAGTAGCGTTGCTAAATGTCTCTCGGTCGATCCTCTAGACATTGTTATGTTGGCAAGCATTTGTAGAGACAAGTAATTGAAGTCTGAGAATGAAGTTTATTTTCCTCGTGTCATGAGGAATCTTCTTACGTAATCATCCTGATGGTGTAACGTGATATCATGATCTTTGGCAAAGATTTTGATAGACCTAGATGAATAAAGAGTTTCCTTCGTTTCTCGATCATGTTTAGGAGTGACGATGAATTTCGTAATCAGAAGTTCTCTTGTTACATGTTCCTTGTGACTCCTAGAGTCCTCTTCACAAAAACACCTTTCCGTCGTGACCTTCTGTTGAACGAAGAGTGATCCTTCTGTATCAAAAGTAGCTCAACAGCTTGGTCCTCCTGATCTATCTTTGTATCAATGAAGCTCCGTTGAAGATGTCTAGTAGAGTTCTACTCGAAGTATGTGGTCATGTTCTTTTTGTTGTAAGATTTCCTTTTCAGAAGCTTAAATCCTTCTGAAACTCCATGGTCTCAATCCTTATCAAGACCAACTATCTAACCACTTGAAACCTTCTCCTCTTGTTTTCCTCTGTTACCTTGATCTGTTTCATGTCGTCATCTCAGAGTTGTTCTAAACACTCCATCATGAGTTGACCATGAGATACCCTGTGTGTTGTTTAGTGTGTTTCCTCTTATCTTTAGGAGTGACCCTTTTTGTTTCTCCCTCTGTCTCTCTTCCTACCTTTCTAATCTCGAGTCGAGATTCTCGTAAGGGGGATAGAGCTGTAACACCCCAGTTTTAGTTAATCTTATATTTAGGGTTGTGTGTGCATTGCATGAGCATCATCTTTTAAAATTGCATGGAAAGAGATAAAGCAAAACCCTAAACCCTAGCTATTTCTCCTTCTTAAAAACAATTCAAAATGGGTTTGAATATTTTGAAAACCACCAAAAGTGTGGAGCCCAATTTGAATAAAAGGGCCCCTGCAATATTTTCTATACTTTACAAAAGTCTCTGGTATTTTTCAAATGATTCGGAACATAAAAGTATTTGAAAATACAAATAGAAAGAGAAAATATAAAAGAAAAAGGGTTTTCTAAAAAAACAGAGCTAGGTCGGCCCATCCCTTCTCCCTAGACTATCCTCCGAGCTCGTTGTCGCCACCGTCATGCTCCTAGTGAGCTTCTGGTCCTCGTGGACCATCGCCCTACCTCCCTCTCACTGTCGCCTGTGCGCCGCCACCTTCCATCGTAGTAGCTAGTCACCGTCGTTGCTCTGGTGACCCAAACCAAGCGGCGCCGCCATAGTTAGGCTCCCCACATCGCGCTCGATCGAATGAGCTAACCCGTGCATCTCAGCGTGCCCCCTAGCGCCGCCAACCACCGCCAGCCGACGTGTACTCCAGCGAGCCCACGTGGCGCGTATGTGGTGTCGACGTGGCGCCCGCGTGGCTGTGACGTAGGCACCACGCAACCTTTTCCATGGTGGCAACCTGACGTGGCCCCTAGCCCACGGTTAGTCACTACGGCTAGCCCCAGACACGGTGAAAAACAACCCCCACCCTGAGCTGACGTTAGCAGTGACACAGTAATCCTATTAAATGGTTTAATAATTCCATAAAAAGGTTTAATCTTATAAATCCAATATCTTTTTATTTATAAGTCAGAAAAATGAGATCTTTACAATATACTCATAATCATGCATTGTTCAACAACTTTAATTGCAAGTTTAATTAGAGAACTAAATGAACCCCCATAGGTGATTCCGAGGTCTCTCCTATATTAGGGTTTGGACCCTTCAGATCCCTCTTAAATTGCCAAGTATGCCTTAGGGTTACATTTCAATACAATTCAACTTGTCATATCATAATCCTTGCTGGAGCATTGCATCGATGCCATGTGTTGATTGTTGTTTCCCATTTCTTTCAGGTGTTTCGTTCTTTCCGGTAGAATAGGATATCGATATCGAGATCGAAGACTAAGATCAACACCATTGAAGATCGGTGAACAATACTTGACCAACTATAACCAAGTCAAGTACAAGGCTTCCGAAGATCTATATCTGGGTATCAACAGGCAAAGGCAAGCATAGCCCCACCATTATACAATCCTATGTTTTCGGAAGCATTTCATTTCTTGCCATGATGCATACGATTCTACTGTGGTCTTTTATCGGTAGATAGAGTATCCTATATGTTGCATTAATCCCTTTGAGCTTATATTACCTGATCCACTGCTCCTAGCATAACTAGGTTTGGCTTGTGTGCACTACTAGAGCTATATCTGTGTCTTGCTTATCCATGCTTACCTGTCAGAGCTGGTTCATCCAAAGGATGTACCAAATGCAGAGAATCTAGTATGACAGGAGAACGAGGTATACTGATGAGGTAAGATCAGTGGTAAAGGTTAACATGCTAAGGCTTGTATGGGAGGCCACGGTGGGATGTGGTTTTTGTAGTCCCATGCTCACCACCACTAGGAACCGAGTTCTTGCCTTTGGACCAAGACAAGCGTACAGCCACACGGGGTTTATGGGGACCCCTCCGCTGACTAACTTGCCTAGTAGATTCCATGAGTCACATAGTTTGGCATTCCATTCGACATATGCATAGAAAACTTTTTGAAAGATTTGGCGGGTGAAGGTGCATCTTAACAGGTAGGTAAGCATGGTCAGGGTTGCTTGGGGTAGATGGCGCCCCTGATAAATCAACCTCAGCCTACACATCTCTAGGGTCCGGCTTCGGGATTTGACCCGTTACGGCGGAACCATCCTTAGGTCGTGACTCATGGTCCCGGCGAAAGCAAGGTAAAGGTCGTGTCCAACCACCCTCTGTCGGCCTTCCAAGGAAGAGGGCTAAAACGTTGGCATTAAGAGTCGTTTGGTACGTGTGGGTAAAGTTGTACATGAAGGAGTTATGCCCTAGAGGCAAATAATAAAGTATATTATTTGATATATCTCCTGTATGTTCATAATACGTTTCATACTGTGTTATAACTATGTTAATACAAAATGTTAATACACATGTGGTATGTAAACAAACTGTGTCTCTAGTTACCTCTAGTGAACTAGTTCATTGGTCATGAGGATAGTCTGTGTTTCAAGATCATGGGAATTTATGCCAACTGACAATGAGGTCATGTTATTAGTTTAATAACATGATAGACAAACATCCGACCGTTATATCTTAATGAGATCTAGTTACAAAGTTCACCATTGATGATAAAACATAGAGAACCTCGCAACCTGATCCTTTGACTGTGAGGTAATGCAAATCACCATTCTGGAAGAAGCTTAGATGGTTATCAAGAATCATCTCGTAATGGGGTGATCAAAAAGGTGTCACTCAGGTTTTCCAAAGGAATGCGTAGAGGAGTACATATCAAGACCAGGATTTGTCTAGTCCATGTAACGGACGGATACATGTGGCCATCTCGTTGATGTTGCATTGATGAAGCTTGCAAGCATGTGACTAGGTCACGGAATGTAACGACATGAGAACGAGAAAACAAGTTCATCAATAACGAGATCGAACTAAGGTATGGAGATACCAAAGATCAAGTCTTGGATGAATTAGGTATCGAATGACAAAGGGAATAGGGAACGACTATCTCACGGTTCGAGCGATTGTATTCGTGAAACGCACGGGGGTCACATGGCCATCTAGGTCCCTCTATTGATCATTGATATGAGAGTGTTCTCTATCATGTCCGGAGTGTTTTCGAACCAAAGGATGTCACGCTTAAGGGTAGGGACACTTAGGGTAGATGAGGTATCGTATGAGAAATAGAGAGAGAGAGAGAAACCGGAATAGTTTCGGTAACATCCGATGGAGATCGGAAGGGGTCCGGAAGGTGTTCCGGTGTGAAGGAATAATATAATATGTATATTTAAATGTTAATTGGAGAATTAATATTAAGTATATTTTTTTTCAAGGCACTATATTGCTAATGGGCCTCACCCGAAGGGAGGCCCAAGTGGGCAAGGTGTATAGGGAGTGGGGGCCGGCCGGCCTAGGGCTGGTGAGCCGCCCCAGTGGGGCTCACCTAGGGCCGGCGGCTGCCCCAAGGTGGACGGCCGGTGTGGGATTAGTCCCACACCGCCTGGCGCCTGGGTGGTGCCCTCCCCCCTCCTACTATATAAAGGGGTCCCCCTCCCCTTTTAGGATCACCCATTCCTGTCATTCTCTCTCTCATCTGCTGAGGACTTCCCCGTAATATTGGGGAGGACCTCGTAGTTGAGTTCTCCACCTTCACACTACCATCGATGTGATCGGCAATCCGACATCTACTTCTTCTGCTGCTCGGCTGGATCGGAGTCCGGTTGACGTCTCCTACGCCGGACGTGTGACGATCTTAGGAGGCACCACACTTGGGGTGCTGCTCGTGTTCATCAATATACGCCTTCCTACATAAGGCGTGCCTCTTTCTGCAAAGGTATGAGTACTATATTCCTTCTGCATTACTTATGTCTACATAGTATAGATCCTGGTATTAGTGTTCGAGTAGATAGAAATTTTTTGTTTTCTACTACGGAACCCTTCAGTGGTATCAGAGAGGGTCTATGGGTAGACATGTCGTACGAATAGAACACATAGTAATATGTGGGCATTGATTCTCTAGTTGCTACCCTCTTTAGTATCATTGTTCATATCGCGGCACTATTTGATGAAGCAGCCCCCAACCGACCTCATGTGGTGATTCACGAGACTGGTCCACAAATCAAAGTGGCTTAGGGGGTTGTCTGTCTCTCTACAGTAGTTGATATGGCATTGATACTGGAGGGCCCTAAAAAGGGAAGAAGAACGGCAATCATTGAATCCATGTTGTGGCTTGATATTCGTAGGTGGGAAGGGGTTCTACTGCGAAATCCCTAAAGCCGCATAAAACATGCAATAGTTAATATAGAAGCGTCTATCTTCATTATTGCATAGGGGCAAGTATTATATCATGGCAACAAATAAGTTTGCGAAACTTTGAAGCTGTTGATGATGATCATAAAGCTATAGCCATGTTATAACACTTTACTTTTGAAGTATTACTTATTGTGCTAGTATACTTACTAGAAGGTAGCATAATAAGATAATCCCTCGTAGTATTCCAGTTATTGTATTCCCCTTGTGTGTGCACCACCAAGAAAGTTCTTCGGTATGAGGCTGGTCGTGATGATCGGCGGTCAGACATATCTATGTTTACATACAGTGGGTGCAAGCCATGTTGCACTGCGAATACACACAAGTTAGAACAGGCAAGCCTAGCATGTACAGACATGGCCTCGGAATACAAGAGACTGAAAAGTCGAGCATGAATCACATACTTGATGTGATCGACATTAGGGAATGTCCACCTTTGATACTGCCCTGATGGCCGTGATGATCGAGGGAGGTGCAGGCGATAGGGATCATGTGATCACTAAAATGAGTAGAGGGATGTTCGTTTAAGTGGGAGTTCCTTTATTAAAATTTGAACTCATTATTATGAACATAGTCTAAACACTTTGCAAATCCTTTGTAGATGTCTCGCCCACCCACCTTCAACCTAAGCACTTTCCTTGAGAAGAACAAGCTGAAAACTGATGGAACCAACTTCACCGCATGGTTCCACAATCTTAGGATCCTCCTAGTCCCCTACAAGTTGACTTATGTCATCGAGGCTGAGCTTCCGGCTAAGCCTGCAGATTCCGCCTCCCAGGACGAAAAGAAGTGTCTGGCAGTCCTAAGGCGGATGATTTATCCCTCATCCAGAGTGGAATGCTCTATGCCATGGAGCCAGAGCTTCAAAAGCATTTTGAGAAGATGAATGCTTTTGAGATCATTGAGGATCTCAAGGCTGTCTGTTCTCCGCAGGCTCGTGCAGAGAGGTATGATGCTTCCGAGCTCTTCTTCTCTGCTAAGATGGAAGAGCACAGTAGTATTAGTGAGCACGTGGTCAAAATTTATGGATACGTTAAGCGTCTAAACGCCCTGGATTGCAAAATCCCGGAGGAGCTCGCTATAGGATAGGGTGCTGCACTCAGCTGCCCCCTAGCTATAAGAGTTTTGTGATGAACTACAACATGCAAGGGATGACTAAGACCCTTGCTGAGGTGTTCGCCATGCTCAAAACTGCTGAGGTTGAGATCAAGAAGGAGCACACGGTGTTGATGGTCAACAAGACCACCAACTTTAAGAAACCGGTGCAAAAGGGGAAAGGCAAGGGCAAGAAGTCTAAGAGGGATGGCAGGTTTGTTCCTAGCACCTCGAATACTGCCAAGCTTGGCCCTAAGCCCGGCACTTTGTGCTTCTACTACAAAGGGGATGGGCACTGGAAACGCAACTGCCCTAAGTACCTTGAAGACAAGCGAGCTGGCAAGATAGCCATCCCGGACAAAGGTATATATGATATACATGTTATTGATGTATTCCTTACGAGCGCTAGGAGTAACACCTGGGTATTTGATACCGGATATGTTGCTCACATTTGTAACTCTCAGCAGGATCTGCAGAGTAGGAGGCGCCTGAGGAAGGACGAGGTGACGATGCGCGTCGGCAATGGTTTGAGAGTCGAAGTGATGGTCGTTGGCACCCTGCATCTCCGTCTACCATCAGGATTATTGTTGGTTTTGAATAAATGCTATTATGTACCCGCACTGAGTATGAATATTGTGAGTGGGTCTTGCTTGTTGCAAGACCGTTATTCGTTTAAATCAGGAACAAATGGTTGTTCAATTTATATGAATGATGTTTTCTATGTTCATGCTCCTGTATGTGATGGTTTATTCTTACTTAATCTTGATTGTGATACACACATCCATACAGTTGATGCTAAACGTTGTAAGCACAGTGACAATAATTCCATGTACATATGGCATCGCCGTCTTGGTCATATTGGCATAAAGCGCATGAATAAGCTTCATTCAGAAGGGCTTCTTGGATCATTGGATGTTGAATCCCTTGATAAATGTGAGCCATGCCTCATGGGAAAGATGACCAGGACACATTCTCCGGAATAGTGGAGAGAGCTGTAGACCTACTTGGGATCATACATACGGATGTATGTGGACCAATGAGTGTCTCAACACGCAATGGTTATCGTTACTTTGTTACCTTTACTGACGACTTAAGCAGATATGGATATATCTACTTGATGAAGCACAAGTTTAAACCTTTGAAAAGTTCAAGGAATTTTAGAAAGAGGTAGAGAATCAACTTAATAAGAATATCAAGCACCTTCGATCGAATCAAGGAGGCGAGTATTTGAGTTATGAGTTTAACATGCACTTGAAGGACTGTGGGATTATCCCATAGCTTATGCCAGCCGGAACACCACAGCGTAATGGTGTGTCGGAACGCTGTAACCAAACCCTATTGGATAGTGTACGGTACATGATGTCTTTAACTGATTTGTCTGTGTCTTTTTGGGGATACGCGTTAGAAACAACCACTTTTATTTTAAACCGAGCACCATCCAAATCCGTGGAGACAACCCCATATGAGATATGGTATGGGCAGAAGCCGAAGTTGTCTTTTCTGAAAGTTTGGGGATGTGAGGCGTATGTTAAGAAACTACAGCCTAGCAAACTCGAACCCAAATCAGAAAAATGTATCTTTGTAGGATATCCAAGGGAAACCATTGGATATACCTTCTACAATCAAGCGAAGGCAAAATGCTTGTCGTAAAAACCGGCACCTTTCTCGAGAAAGAGTTTCTTGCAAAAGGGGTGAGTGGAAGGAAAATTGAGTTAGATGAAATTGTTGACCCTTCTCTCCGTATTCCGAGTAGCGTAGCGAAAGCTGTTCCGAAACCGCTCTCCAACATGGAGGAAGAGCCCGTTGATAATGATCAAAACAATGACATCGAGACTCCTGAGGTTTGCAGGTCTACAAGGGTTCATGCCACTCCTGATTTGTATAGTAGCCTTGTAATGTCTGTCATCCTAGATGAACAAGAAGAACCTGCAAACTACAAAGAAGCTATGGATAGTGCTGACTCTGAGAAATGGCTAGAAGCCATGAAATCCGAAATAGGATCCATGCATGTAAACCAAGTTTGGACCTTGGTGGATCTTCTAGAGGGCCACAAGGCCGTGGAAAATAAATGGATCTTTAAGAAAAACACAGATGCGAATGGTAATGTGACCATTCACAAAGCTCGACTTGTCGCAAAGGGGTTTCGACAAATTCAAGGAGTTGACTACGACGAGACTTACTCTCCCGTAGTGATGCTTAAGGCTGTCAGGATTTTAATAGCAATTGCTGCACATTTTGACTATGAAATTTGGTAGATGGATGTCAAGACCGCATTCCTCAATGGTCACATTGATGAAGACTTGTATATGATGCAACCAGAAGGTTTGTTGATCCTAATGATGCTGGAAAGGTATGCAAGCTTCAATGGTCCATTTATGGATTGAAGCAAGCATCTCGGAGCTAGAACCAACGTTTTGATCAAGTGATCAAAAGTTTTGGATTTGTCCAAAACCAACAAGAGTTCTGTGTTTACAAGAAAGCGAGTGGGAGCTCGGTTGTTTTCTTAGTAGTATATGTGGATGACATATTACTCATGGGAAACGATGTGGATCTTATGAATAGCGTGAAAGCATATTTAAGCAACCAATTTTCCATGAAGGATCTAGGTGAAGCTGCATACATATTAGGAATCAAGATCTATAGAGATAGATCAAGGCACCTAATAGCATTGAGTCAGAGTACTTACATAGATAAGATTTTGATGAGGTTCAAAATGGAAAACACCAAGAGGGGTTTTACACCTATGATGAAGAATTGCAACTTGAGTATGACTCAATGTCCTATAACGGACGATGATAGAGAGAAGATGTCTTACATCCCCTATGCTTCAACAATAGGATCTATCATGTATGCAATGCTTAGTACCAGACCTGATGTGGCATTGGCTCTTAGTTTGACGAGCCGATATCAGAGTAATCCAGGACCGGATTACTAGTCAGCTGTGAAAAATATCCTAAAGAATCTGAGAAGAACAAAGGATATGTTCCTAATCTATGGAGGAAATGATGAAGCTCTAAACATAACAGGTTACGTAGATGCGAGTTGGAATTCAGATCATGATGACTCAAAGTCTCAAACAGGATTTGTTTTCTTGGTGAATGGTGGGGTGGTAAGCTGGAAGAGCAAGAAGCAGCCGGTGGCGGCACAATCTTCAATGGAGTCTGAATACATTGTTGCAGCTGATGCAGCGAACGAAGCTGTTTGGCTAAGGAATTACGTCATTGAACTAGGAGTTTTTCCCAATGCGCAAGACCCCGTGACGATCTATTGTGATAACACGGGAGCTATTGCAAATGCAAGGGAACCAAGAACTCATTCCACAGCCAAACACATCAAGCTTAGATTTCACGCCATCCAGCAGACTGTTGACGAAGGTGAAGTCAAGATTTGCAAAGTTGATACGGAACTGAATGTGGAAGATCCTCTGACTAAAGCTCTCCAACTGGATAAGCACGAACAGCACCGATATTCCATTGGTGTTAGGTTCCTGCCTATTGTAAACTAGTTTTGTTTATACTCTAGAGCAAGTGGGAGACTCAAGGAGTTATGCCCTAGAGGCAAATAATAAAGTGTATTATTTGATATATCTCCTTTATGTTCATAATACGTTTCATACTGTGCTATAACTATGTTAATACAAAACGTTAATACACGGGTGGTATGTAAACAAACCTGGTCTCTAGTTACCTCTAGTGAACTAGTTCATTGGTCATGAGGATGGTTTATGTTTCAAGATCATGGGCATTTATGCCAACTAACAATGAGGTCATGTTATTAGTTGAATAACATGATAGACAAACATCCGACCAGTTATATCTTAATGAGATCTAGTTACAAAGTTCACCATTGATTATAAAACATAGAGAACCTCGCAACCTGATCCTTTGACTGTGAGGCAATGCAAATCACTATTCTAGAAGAAGCTTAGATGGTTATCAAGAATCATCTCGTAACAGGGTGATCAAAAAGGTGCCACTCAGGTTTTCCGAAGGAATGCTGTAGAGGAGTACATATCAAGACCAGGATTTGTCTAGTCCATGTAACGGACAGATACATGCGGCCATCTCAGGTGAAGTTGCATTGATGAAGCTTGCAAGCATGTGACTAGGTCACGGAATGCAACGACATGAGAACGAGAAAACAAGTTCATCAGTAACGAGATCGAACTAAGGTATGGAGATACCAAAGATCAAGTCTTGGATGAATTAGGTATCGAATGACAAAGGGAATGGGGAACGACTATCTAACGGTTCGAGCGATTGTATTCATGAAACGCACGGGGGTGATGACCCACAAGTATAGGGGGTGTATCACAGTATTTTCGAGGGAAGTGAAATCCAATTTATTGATTCGACACAAGGGGAGCCAAAGAATATTTATAAGCCTTAACAACTGAGTTGTCAATTCAGCTGCACTTGGAAACAATCTTGCTCACAGTAGTTTATCAGTAGCAACAGTTTTGTAGTAGGAATAGTAAAGTAACAGCAGTAGGTAAAAGTAAAGACAGCAGTAACAATAGCAGTAAACAGTGGGATTCGAGTGCGGTAGGCATAGGGATGGATGGACGGGCGTTGCATGGACAAGACAATTCACATAGCAGTCAGAACATCGGGCAATTGCAGATAAATAAGATAAAGCATCCAAGTACTAGATAATCCTAGGCATGTGTTCCATATACAGTCATACGTGCTCGCAATGAGAACTTGCACAACATCTTTTGTCATGCCAGCCCGTTTGCAGCGGGGCCTCAAGGGAACTACTCGCAATTAAGGTGCTCCTCTTAATAGAGCACCGGAGCAAAGCATTAACACTCCGTGAACACATGTGATCCTCACATCAAAGCCATTCCCTCCGGTTATCCCGATTTCTGTCACTTCGGGACCATTGGTTCCGGACAACAACGTGTGTATACAACTTGCAGATAAGACCATAAACAATACTATCATAATGAATCAATAACATGTTCAGATCTGAAATCATGGCACTCGGACGCTAGTGACAAGCATTAAGCATAACAAGTCGCAACAAAGTCATAAAGCACTAATAGAAGATACTAGGCACCATGCCCTAACAATCTGATGCCATTACTTGAACGATCTCATCCAATCCCTACCATCTCCATAGCCTACAGTGGGGGATTACTCACTCATAGATGGAGAAACATGGATGGTCGATGGAGAAGCGATGGTGATGATGATGGCGATGATATCCTCCAATTCCCCATCCCAGCAGGGTGCCAGAATGGAGTTTCTGGTGTTGTTTCATGGAATCTGGTGGTGGCGGCGGAGCGGAACTCCTTCTGGAAAAACGTCGAACCCCCCTGAGTTTTTAGGTCAGAAGGCATCTTATAGGCGAAGAGGGAGACCGAGGGGGAGTCTGGGGCGGCCAGGCCCAGCCCGCGCGGCCAGGTGCTGTGGCTGGGCCCCAGCCCCACTCCGTCTCATATTCTGGCTCCGGGAGTCTTCTGGTGAAATATGATTTTTGGCTTTTGTCCCGTCCAATTCCGAGAATATTCATTTTCTGACTTTCCTAGAACCAAAAACAGCAGAAAACAGGCAGCTAGCACTGTGGCTCTTGTTAATAGGTTAGTCCAAGAAATCATATGAAAAGTACTCTAAAGTCTAGACAAAACACAAGAAAGTAGATAAAACCAAGCATGGAACATCAAAAATTATAGATACATTTGCAATGTATCAGGGGGTCACATGGCCATCCAGGTCCCTCTATTGATCATTGATATGAGAGTGGTCTCTATCATGTCCGGAGTGTTTCCGAACCAAAGGATGTCACTCTTAAGGGTAGGGACGCTTAGGGTAGATGAGGTATCGTATGAGAAATAGAGAGAGAGGAACCGGAATAGTTTCGGTAACATCCGATGGAGATTGGAAGGGGTACGGAAGGTGTTCCGGAGTGAAGGAATAACATAATATGTGTATTTAAATGTTAATTGGAGAATTAATATTAAATATTTTTAAGGCACTATATTGCTAATGGGCCTCACCCGAAGGGAGGCCCAAGTGGGCAAGGCGCATAGGGAGTGGGTGCTGGCCGGCCTAGGGCTGGTGGGCCGCCTCAGTGGGGCCCACCTAGGGCTGGCGGCTGCCCCAAGGTGGCCGGCGGGTGTGGGATTAGTCCCACACCGCCTGGCCCCTGGGTGGTGCCCTCCCCCCTCCCACTATATAAAGGGGTCCCCCTCCCCTTTTAGGATCATCCCATTCCTCCCATTCTCTCTCTCTCATCTGCTGAGGACTTCCCCGTAATATTGGGGAGGACCTCGTAGTTGAGTTCTCCACCTTCACACTACCGTCGTGTGATCGGCGATACGGCATCTACTTCTTCTGCTGCTCAGCTGGATCGGAGTCCCGTGGACGTCTCCTACACCGAATGTGTGACGAACTTTGGAGGCACCACACTTGGGGTGCTGCTCGTCTCCATCAATATACGTCTTCCTGCGTAAGGTGTGCCTCTTTCTGCAAAGGTATGAATATTGTATTCCTTCTCCGTTACTTATATCTACATAGTATAGATCCTGATATTAGTGTTCAAGTAGATAGAATTTTTTTGTTTTCTACTACGGAACCCTTTAGTACACCCCTGAGGGGTGAAATCTTTTCGAAAAGCAGTGTTCATGGTTATGAACGCTTGGTGACCGAATTCTAAGATCATAGAGAAATATAACCTAATCGTAAAACTTGGCAGATCAATGTGTGCTTAAGGATGCTTCCTCATGGGTACGAGGGGGTGATCCTAGTTGTGAGATGAGGATTACTTTGGTGGATATTAAGATGATGATCAATTCTTCGTAGATGTCGCTCTCTTATCCCCTTTTGAAGTATTCTGATTAGACAAGCTTCTTCTCCCTCTTGTTTTACAAACAAAGATGGCTTTATGCAAAATAACCCCACCAGCCATAAGTCTTGCGGAGTACACCCTGTACTCATCCTTGCTTTGTTGATACTTTTGTAGCAGAGTAAGTGTTCCCTTGAAGACAAGTTTGGTACGACATCGACACCGACAAGTAGCTTGGGGTTCCCTGGCCGGCAGCCTGGAATCTATGGATTGGGACGTCATCGTTATGCTTCGGGCCTCTTAGGCCATTTGTTAAGTTTGCTATACTTAATACCATAATTTGCCTTCCGTTGTTTGATGATTGTGGTCAGTGACCTCTGCTTGTAATATTTTGGTTCTTCGCTCAGTTATGAGCTTGCTGTAATTATTTTTGTGTCGCAGGGTTACTATTATGTTACCGATTTCTCACTGGATATCCTAGAGCTCTAGGTTAATCTTATGTCAGGATAAAGTCTGGATTTGGTTAACCCTTGATCTCGGGGGTGTCACAGAGGACGCGGACGACTGGAGATTGTCTCACCGATTCCGATTCTTGTAGATTCCGCTCGGAACGCAGATCTGAAGCTCACTTGCCCCACGGTAGGGTGCCAACTGTCATCGAATTGATGACGTACGGTGTTCCGGGACGGTTAGCACACAAGTTTACCCAGGTTCGAATCTGCGGGCTTTGGATGGATCCTACTCCTACTAGCAATCCAGTAATACGGCAGAACCGGATATGGATTACAAGGGTTTCGCCTGTGCGAGTTGAGATTCTAGACTATTGTGGGGTGCCCTAAAGGCTGGTCCCTATGATGGCTTATATAGATATCCGGCCTAGGGTTTACAGGAGAGACCTATCCGGGTGCGACTAAGAGTCGGTTACAGAGTACATCTTGAACTACAAGTAACATTATAGGCCTATGACGGAAAGTCTTTTGGGCCTTCCCGTAGCCGGACTGGACTCCGTATCTTCTCCCTGACTAGGCTGCCCGTGAAGCAAAGCTCTAACCCGAAGTGGGACACCCTGGTCAGTGAGGCATAGTGAGGATACCTGGAAAGTATATCCCCAACACCTGGACGCCTTCTCGGGGTACCATCAGATCAAGATGGCCAAGGAGGACGAGGAAAAGATAGCCTTCATCATCCCATGTGGTGTGTACTGCTACACCTTCATGGCATTTGGCCTCAAGAATGTCGGCGCCACCTTCCAGAGTCTCATGCGCATCGCGCTGGGTGGGCATATGGGAAAAAACATGGAGGCCTACATCGACGACATCGTAGTCAAGACTCGTGAAAGGGGATCCCTAGTGGTGGACCTGACGGAAAACTTCGCCAACTTGTATCAGGTGAACATCAAGCTCAACCCTGCCATGTGCATGTTCAGGGTCCCGTATGGCAAGCTCCTCGGTTTCCTATTGTCTCATCTGGTAATCGAGGCCAGCCCCGACAAGGTCCAGGCCATCGAGGAGATGCACCCTCCAATGTAGCTCAAGGAGATGCAACGCTTGGCCGGGGGCGTTGAGGCCTTGGGAAGGTTCATCTCCAAGCTGGGAGAAAAGGCCCTTCCATTCTTCAAGGTCATGAAGCGCACCAGCAAGTTCGAGTGGACCCCGGAGGCCAATGAGGCATTCGAAGCCCTCAAGAGGTATCTCACGAGTCCTCCGATCATGGAGGCTTCTAGGGAGCACGAGGTGCTATTGCTGTACCAGGCAGCCATGCCACAAACAACAAGCGTTATCCTCGTTGCTGAGCGTGAAGAGGTGGTGGAAAAGAAATGGAAGGCACGGGTTGCGAACCCTCTATAGGGCTCAGGACTACGGCGGAAGGTAGCAACGCTCGGGAGAGAGCTAATGGTGAGGCCACCGACCCGGCGACAACCAAATCCACTGAGCTTGTGCAGTGGCTGATCTACTTCGTCAGCATGGTGCTCAGGGACTGCTCGGGAAAGGTACCCCATGCAGCAGAAGTTCCTCTACACACTCCTCGTGGCATCGCGCAAGCTCTGCCACTACTTCTAGGACCGGCCCATCTAGGTGGTCACCAAGTTTCCTCTAGAGACAATCCTATGCAACCCCAACGCCATGGGACGTTTGGCTGAATGGTCCATCGAGCTACAGCCTTTCGATCTATCGTTCGATACCACGCCCACCATCTGTGGGAGGGCCCTGGTGGAGTTCGTGGAAGAATGGTCCGACCTGGGAGGTAGCGGGCCTCGGGAGGAAATAAACCAGCTTCCCAGGAAGCTGCCTCTGGGACACTGGACCGTGAACTTCGACAGGGTGCTTAACGAAGACGGAGTCAGGGCGGACACCATGCTCACGTCCCCGACAGGCGACAATATCTCCTACGTCATACAACTACGCTTTGAGGACGGAGACAAGCGCTCCAACAACATCTCCTAGTACAAGGGCCTGATCGTTGGCCTCAAGGTAGCCATCGCTTGGTATCAAGCGCATCACGGTCCAGGTGGACTCCTTAATCCTGGTAAACTTCCTACCGTCCCAAGGACGAGCACATGGTGGCTTGCCTTGAGGCAACTACGAGCCCTCAAGGACATGCTCCATATTCCTCGGGGGGACAACTACAAGGCAGATGAGATCGCCAAGTGCGCATCCAGGAAGAGAAAATAATTTTGCGGCCCGAAAGTTGAGACGCCAAGGCAAAGCGGTACCCAAGTTGCTTGTAATCATCTGTGTTGCCCACAGTTAGTGTGCCAAATGCTTAGAGGGTATTTTTCGGCACGAATTAAACTTAACGTTTGAATACAAGATATCAGGCTAACGCCCGTCAAGTTGGGCCCCTATTAGTTTCCACCGTCATGTTGCTGTCGTCGTGGCTGCCATGTAGACTTGCAGCGTCGGCGCTCGCATCCATTCCTCATTACACGTCTTCTTCTACCCCTGAGCGGTGATCTATGGTTGCGGCCATGGCGTGGAGCTGGGACGCCATCTCGTTGGGTGGTGAGATCCAGGGATGTGGACGAACCTGCTCGGCCCCGCTCTCCTCCCCATCCCAGATCGGAGCTCGCCCTCACCACGACCGCACCCATGGCACGACATGGGGACGAGAATTGGTTCCCGGTGAGATATGTCACCATTTCGACCATGCTCGGTCCTGTTTTCCTCCTCCAGAATCCGATCTCGCCGTAGCCATGGTCGCACCCACACCAATTTTGCCACCCCTGCCGAGGTCTCTGTGGGACCCTGTACCTACAGTAAGCGAATTAGGAGTTGGGCGGCGGCAACTCTTTGTTGAATACAGTAATGCTGATACCCGTTGTTGAATATAGTACTGCTGATGTGAGATCATTTTGTTACTTCAATACGAATTTCCACCAATTTAAAATCTTGTTGATGTATTCCTTGAAAATTATAATATAATCGAGCACTAGAAATTTGGTAGTGTGCATGAGTATGATCAGTAATATAATTGAACAGTGGAAATTTAAAGGAACTCCAAATAAAGGAGTATATATATAGAAGAGGTTCACTAGAGAGACTGCGGATATATTGTCTTACATTCAACCACATGTAATAATTAACTTAAACTGAATAAAAGCAGGGGCAGCAGCAGGAGTCCGGGACACGGAGTCGCCTAGAAGAGAAGGGGCAACAACAGGAGGCCAAGACCACCTACTCGAGAGGATACAGGCCAGTCCTGACATAATCGCGGAGGAATTTGCCAAAAGGTTGCGTGTCGTGCGAAGGTCTTCGGATGATGCCTTCTGCCTTGGCTTTTGCCAACGTCCACCGCATGCTGGATCATGTTATCAAGGTCCGTGGAGATTGCTTTGCCACATAATGGGAAAAACAATCTCCCACTATGGTAGAAAGGGATTTTCCCACACCGTAACCGCCTCAGCACCTAGCGGCTCTTATTGTCCCTGGAGTACTTGCTAGAGTCCACATCATCACAATCCTGCTATTGATTTTTAAGAACATAACTTCGAACACATACGTATGATTGAATTGTAGTACAACTCAATAATTGACAACATATATATGTAAGACAATATTAAATTGATATCAAAGAGAAAGAATCTCAACAATAGTTTGACTAGTTCATATATCATTTCATCTCAACAAAATGACAATTAATTGGATTAGAGTGTATGTAGAACAAAGATTGTAGCCTCATAAGTTTTTTAGGGATGGCTTAAGTGAACCAAGTAACAATTGCACAACCTCTATTATTCTTGTGTGTTGCCCCAGGTTCGCTAACTCATCCCTAAAAAAATCTGACACCAATGTGTCTGCCTCTCTTTTGGGCAAATTTGATTCATTAGCCACAATAAGAAATTGAAATGTAATCCTACAAAACAATATTCAGGGATATACATATTCAGGTACAAAAACAATCCTAAATATACATCAAAACCATGTATATACATATGCAGTATACAAATCATTCAAAGATCAGAAAAAATTCAAAGTTCATATATAGGTTCCTTATGAGACTAAACCAAGGTCCTCATTTTTTTCAGAGATGGAGTTGGAGAACTAAAATACCAACAACACAACCTATATTGTTTATGTACATTGCTACCTCGGGTTCACCAACCAATCCCTTAAAAACGACACCATCATATGTGTATCCCCTTGCACTCTTTTGGGGCAAATTTCAATCATCGGCCTTAGTGAGAAACAGTTCAAAGATCATAGTTCATATATGTAGAATAAATCTAGGGTCTCATAATTTTTTTAGAGATGGAGTAGGCTAACCAAAGTACCAATTGAACAACTTATATTGGTGTACATTGCCTCAGGTTCACTAACCATCCCTAAAAAAATCTAACGCCATCATATGTGTCTCCCCTTGCACTCTTTTGGGCAAAATTGAATCATTGGCCTCAGTAAGGAATATAAATATAATGTTATATGCACGTTGTGTACCAAAATCAACACTCAACTAGAAAATCCTAAAACCCCTAAATCAATTGTTACAGATCGATTAAATTTACAGAACAAGAAGAACCGTATGAACAACAACGAGTTAAGCAAATGTAAATTTACTAGATGGCAGATCAGCAGATTAGGGTTTTGTGACTAGACGGATTGGGGTTTTGTGATTAGATGCAAACGCATAAATCGACTATTCGAACCATATACATACTACCCTACTTCAGGAGAAAAAGAATCTATAGACGATTGAGCAAATCCTATGTATAAACAGTGAAATTTGCGGATGCGACTAGAGAAGCTAGCAATATAGTACCTCGGACTCCTCATCAGAGACCTCCTCCTTGAAATCATCATTCTCTGCGATTGCGTCAACAATTTCTTGGTGGAGGATGGGGACATTGATGTAGAGAACCGGGTTGCCTCTTCCTGCCACCTGCCCATCATCCAGATCCACCGCTTGCACCATGGTGTTGTCGGCCACCTGCTGCTCGACGACGATGGCTATTGGCTGGACGGATGAGCTCAAAGCCTCAATGGCGTGGCGATGAGCAGCATGCGTGCCCAGAGAAGACACCTCCGCCTACTCGACAATGACCGAGCCATCTGCTGTTGCGCGTCCAACTGGCTTCACCTCTGGCTCTTCTCCTCGTATCTACGCGTACGCTTCATGGCGCACCTAGGGAAGGCGGTGGTGCAAGCGATGGAGCTTCGGCACACGCGGAATGTGCAGATTAGGTTTTGGGACTAGACAGATTGGGGAAATGACACGAGATCATGGAAGAAGAAGGCCGAGCTAGTTTATATACACTGGACTGTTGGTAGTCCTCGAGTGGACACGTGTGGGTGGGAGGGCTACCATGATCGCCACTTTTTTTGAAGCAACCACGATCTCCACTTTCTAGCTGCATTGATAACATGTGTAGGCGTTCCCTAAATAAACATGTGCATTCTACCTCGGGAAGGTGCACGACACTAGTTTTCGAGACTGGCTGTAGTTAATATTTCTGACCGGCTGCGATTACGTGATTTAGAGAGATGATCAATAATTTATGTCGTCTCAGGTTTAATATAGATGCCGTCTATTTTAAGGGGGCTCGTACTAGAGACGATGCATATTAAAAACCGCCTACTCTGGACAAACTGGCAATACAAATGGTAATCTGTGTTGGCATTTGGATTAGTGTGGTTTAGGAAAAGAACACATGCAATGGCTCTAGGTGATCAGTGTAGCTTAGATCGTGCATGGCAGACCTCGATTCCACTGCATGCAAGTGACGCAGAACCAATTTCTAGCAATGTTAGGTCTCCTCGAGGGGCCCCCTCCTCGAGACCCATTTCTCAGCTCTTCGGCTTACGGCTGATGCGTGGAAGTTTCTTATGGTAGGGCCTAGTTGGAAGTGAGATTGAGAGCACGCTGCATAAAAATGGGATATGTCTTATTAAAATCAAGTGGCAATAAATTGCAGCTGCCCGTCGACAACCGTACACTCGATGACCCCGTTGCCTTATGCATGTGTTGTGGCGTAGTAGTAGTAGTAGTAGGATTTTCAGACGTGATTAAACATGACATGACCACTCAATGACTTTTCCATGGACGGCTTCGTGTTCCTTCTTCTAGAAGTCTCACTGAGAGAGACGTTTGTGTTTTCTCACGTTGTACTGTGAAGGGAACAACGTGTGCAAGAATTCGCGTTGGATCATAGAGTATCAATGGTTGGTGTGCACGATCCGTGTGACAACTGTGACAACCAATCAGTGCGTAGCATCCAGAGTGAGGACAGGTTTGGGCTTCTACAAGAGAGAGAGAGAGGACAAAACTGAGTAGTATCAAAAGACCAAGGGAAAAAATGAGTGTTATAACAATGGAAAGTGAGTTTCTTATACAATGAAATACATCTTGGCATACATCAAATTATGCCAAGATGGAACCACTAGAGTCATTGCATGTGTGTTCTTTTCATCAACCAAATGGATAGACTAGATGTCATTGCATGTTTGATCTTTTCATAAACCACTTCGATATGTGTGTGTGTATCAGTGTGCCTCATTATGTTTTTGGAAAAGAACACATGCAATGATGCCACTCCAGCATGTGGTGTCCAACAATGTCTAGGAACCCTAGCAGCATGTTGGGATTCAACTGCGGCATGCATTGTATCACCGGTTTCAAAGATGCTGCATCACCACACCCACTTGGATGTGTGTGTGTGTGTGTGTCACTGTGCATCATTGTGGTTTTGTAAAATAACACATGCAATGATGCCACTCTAGCATGTGTTGTCCAACCATGTCCAAACACACTAGCAGCCTGCTGGGATTCTACTGCAGCATGCATTGTATCACCAGTTTGAAAGATGCTGCATCACCACACCCACTTGGATGTGTGTGTATATCAGTGTGCATCATTGTGGTTTTGTAAAATAACACCTGCAATGATGCCACTCCAGCATGTGGTCTCGAACCATGTCGAGGAACCCTAGTAGCATGCTGGGATTCAACTGCAACATGCATTGTATCACCAGTTTCAACGATGCTACATCACAACACTACTTGATGTGTGTGTGTATCAGTGTGCCTCATTGTGTTTTTGGAAAAGAACACATGCAATGATGCCACTCCAGCATGTGGTGTCCAACCATTTCTAGGAACCCTAGTAGCATGTTGGGATTCAACTGCGGCATGCATTGTATCACCAGTTTGAAAGAAGCTACATCACCACACCCACTTGGATGTGTGTGTATCAGTGTGCATGATTGTGGTTTTGGAAAAGAACTTATGCAATGATGCCACTCCAGTACGTTGTGTCCAACCATGTCCACAAAACCTAGCAGCATGCTGGGATTCAACTACAACATGCATTGTATCACCAGTTTGAAAGAGCTGCATCACCACACCCACTTGGATGTGTGTTTGTATTAGTGGGCATCATTGTGGTTTTGGTAAAGAACACATGCAATGATGCCACTCCAGCATGTGGTGTCCAACCATGTCCAGGAACCCTAGCAGGATGATGGGATTCAACTGCATCATGCATTGTATAACCAGTTTGAAAGATACTGCATCACCACACCTAGTTGGATGTGTGTGTGTATTAGTGTGCATCATTGTGGTCTTGGAAAAGAACACATGCAATGATGCCACACAGCATGTGGTGTCCAACCATGTCGAGGAACCCTAGCAGCATGCTAGGATTCAACTACAACATGCATTGTATCTCCAGTTTAAAAGATGTTGCATCACCACACCCACTTGGATGTGTGTGTATCAGTCTGTATCATTATGGTTTTGGAAGAGAACACATGCAATGATGCCACTCTAGCATGTGGTGTCCAACCATGTCCAGGAACCCTAGTAGCATGCTGAGATTCAACTGCAGCATGCATTGTATCACCAGTTTGAAAGATGCTGCATCACCACACCCACTTGGATGTGAATGTGTTTGTGTATTAGTGTGCATCATTGTGGTTTTGTAAAAGGACAAATGCAATGCTGCCACTCCAGCATGTGGTGTCAAACTATATCCGGGAACACTAGCAGGATGCTAGGATTCAACTTCAGCATACATTGTATCACCAGTTTGAAAGATGCTGCATCACCACACCCACTAGGATGTGTGTGTGTGTTTAAGTGTGCATCATTGTGGTTTTGGAAAATAACACATGCAATGATGCCATTCCAGTATATGGTGTCCAACCATGTCGAGGAACCCTAGAAGCATGCTGGTATTCAACTACATCATGCATTGTATCACCAGTTTGAAAGATGGTGCATCACCACACCCACTTAGATGTGTGTGTGTGTATCAGTGTGCATCATTATGGTTTTGGAAGACAACATATGCAATGATGCCACTCCAGCATGTGGTGTCCAACCATATCCAGGAACCCTAGCAGAATGCTAAGATTCAACTACAGCATGCATTGTATCACCAGTTCGAAAGATGCTGCATCACCACACCCACTTGGATCTGTGTGTGTGTGTATTAGTGTGCATGATTGTGGTTTTGGAAAATAACACATGCACTAATGCCAGTCAAGCATGTGGTATCCAACCATGTCCAAGAACCGTAGCAGCATGCTGGGATTCAACTGCAGCATGCATTGGATCACCAGTTTGAAAGATGCTGCATCACCACACTCACTTGGATGTCTGTGTGTTTATTAGTGTGCATCATTGTGGTTTTGGAAAAGAATACATGCAATGATGCCACTCCAGCATGTGGTGTCCAACCTTGTCCAGGAACCCAAGCAGCATGCTAGGAGTCAACTGTAGCATGCATTGTATCACCGATTTCAAAGATGTTGCATCACCACACCCACTTGGATGTGTTTGTGCCTATCAGTGTGCATTGTTTTGGTTTTGGAAAAAACACATACAATGATTCCACTACAGCATGTGGTGTCCAACCATGTCTAGGAACCCTAGAAGCATGCTGGGATTCAACTACAGCATGCATTGTATCACCATTTTCAAAGATGCTGCTTCACCACACCCACTTGGATGTGTGTGTGTGTGTCAGTGTGCATCATTGTGGTTTTTCAAAAGAACACATGCAATGATGCCACTCTAGCATGTGTTGTCCATCCATGTCTAGGAACCCTAGAAGCCTGTTGGGATTCAACTGCAGGATGCATTGTATCACCATCTTGAAAGATGCTACATCACCACACCCACTTTGATGTGTGTGTGTGTCAGTGTGCATCATTGTGGTTTTGGAAAAGAACACATGCAATGATGCCACCCCAGCATGTGTTTTCCAACCATGTCCAGGAACCCTAGCAGCCTGCAGGGATTCAACTACAGCATGCATTATATCACCAGTTTGAAAGATGCTCCATCACCACACCCACTTGGATGTGTGTGTGTGTAAGCGTGCATCATTGTGGTTTTGGAAAAGAACACATGCAAACATGCCACTCTAGCATGTGGTGTCCAACCACATCCAAGAACCCTAGCAGCATGATGGGATTCAACTGCAGCATACCTTGTATCACCAGTTTGAAAGATGCTGCATCACCACACCCACTTGGATGTGTGTGTGTGTCAGTGTGCATTATTATGGTTTTGGAAAATACCACATGCAATGATGCCACTCCAGCATGTCGAGGAACCCTAGCAGCATGCTGGGATTCAACTGCAACATGCATTGTATCCCAGTTTCAACGATGCTACATCACCACACTATTTGATGTGTGTGTGTGTGTATTAGTGTGCCTCATTGTGGTTTTGGAAAAGAACACATGCAATAATGCCACTCCAGCATGTGGTGTCCAACCATGTCTAGGAACCCTAGCAGCATGTTGGGATTCAACTGTGGCATGCATTGTATCACCAGTTTGAAAGATGGTGCATCACCACACCCACTTGGATGTTTGTGTGTATCAGTGTGCATCATTGTGGTTTTGGAAAAGAACACATGCAATATTTCCACTACAGCATGTGGTGTCCAACATGTCCAAGAACCCTAGAAGCATGCTGGGATTCAACTACAGCATGCATTGTATCACCAGTTTCAAAGATGATGCACCACCACACCCACTTGGATGTGTGTGTGTGTGTTAGTGTGGATCATTGTGGTGTTATAAAAGAACACATGCAATGATGTCACTCCAGCATGTGTTGTCTAACCATGTCCAAGAACCCTAGCAGCCTGCTGGGATTCAACTACAAGATGCATTGTATCACCAGCTTGAAAGATGATGCATCACCACACCAACTTTGATGTGTCTGTTAGTGTGCATCATTGTGGTTTTGGAAAAGAACACATGCAATTATGCCACTCCAGCATGTGTTTTCCAACTATGTCCAGGAACCCTAGCAGCCTGCAGGGATTCAACTACAGCATGCATTGTATCACCAGTTTGAAAGATGCTCCATCACCACACCCACTTGGATGTGTGTGTATAAGTGTGCATAATTGTGGTTTTGGAAAAGAACACATGCAAAGATGCCACTCCAACATGTGGCGTCCAACCACATCGAGGAACCCTAACAGCATGTTGGGATTCAACTGCAGCATGCATTGTATCACCAGTTTGAAAGATGCTACATCACCACACCCACTTGGGTGTGTGTGTATCAGTGTGCATCATTGTGGTTTTGGAAAATAACACATGCAATGATGCCACTCCAACATGTGCCGTCGAACCATGTCGAGGAACCCTAGCAGCATGCTGGGATTCAACTTCAACATGCATTGTATCACAAGTTTCAACGATGCTACATCAACACGCTACTTGATGTGTGTGTATGTGTATATCAGTGTGCCTCATTGTGGTTTTGGAAAAAGGACACATGCAATGATGCCACTCCAACATGTGGTGTCCAACCATGTCTAGGAACCCTAGCAGCATGTTGGGAGTCAACTACGGCATGCATTGTATCACCAGTTTGAAAGATGTTGCATCACCACAGCCACTTGGATATGTGTGTATCATTGTTGATCATTGTGGTTTCGGAAAAGAACACATGCAATGATGCAACTCTATCATGTGGTGTCCAACCATGTCCAGGAACCCTAACAGCATGCTGGTTATAACTGCATCATGCATTGTATCACAAGTTTGAAAGATGCTGCATCACCAAACCCACTTGGATGTGTGTGTCTATGAGTGTGCATCATTGTGGTTTTGGAAAAGAACAAGTGCAATGATGCCACTCTAACATGTGGTGTCCAACCATGACCAGGAACCCAAGCAGCATGCTGGGATTCAACTGCAGCATGCATTGTATCACAGATTTGAAAGATGCTGCATCACCACACCCACTTGGATGTGTGTGGAGATCTATCAGTGTGCATCAGTGTGTTGTTTTGGAAAAGAACAAATGCAATGATGCCACTCTAGCATGTGGTGTCCAGCCATGTCCAAGAACTCTAGCAGCATGTTGGGATTCAACTGCAGCATGCATTGTATCACCAGTTTCAGAGATGATGCATCACCACACCCGATTGGATGTCTCTGTGTATCAGTGTGCATCATTGTGGTTTTGGAAAAGAACACATGCAATGATGCCAATCCAGCATGTGGTGTACAACCATGTCCAAGAACCCAAGCAGCATGCCAGGATTCAACTTCAGCATACATTGTATAACTAGTTTGAAAGATGATGCATCACTACACCCACTTGGATGTGTGTGTGTTAGTGTGCATCATTGTGGTTTTGGAAAAGAATACATGCAATGATGCCACTCTAGCATGTGGTGTCCAACCACATCCAGCAACCCTAGCAGCATACTGGGATTCAACTGCAGCATGCATTGTATCCCCAGTTTGAAAGATGATGCATCACCACACCCACATGGATGTGTGTATGTGTCATAATTCATCATTGTGGTCTTGTAAAAGATCACATGCAATGATGCCACTCCAGCATGTGGTGTCCAGCCATGTCCAGGAACCCTAGCAGCATGCTGGGATTCAACTACAACATGCATTGTATCACCAGTTTGAAAGATGCTGCATCACCACACCCACTTGGATGTGTGTGTGCGTCAGTGTGAATCGTTGTGGTTTTGGAAAAGAACACATGCAATGATGCCACTCTACAATGTGGTGTCCAACCATGTCCAAGAACTCTAGCAGCATGCTGGGATTCAACTTCAGCATGCATTGTATCACCAGTTTCAAAGATGATGCATCACCACACCCAATTTGATGTGTGTGTTTGTCAAGGTGCCTCATTGTGGTTTTGGAAATGAACACATGAAATGATGCCACTCTAGCATGTGGTGTTTAACCACATCTAGAAACCCTAGCAGCATGCTGGGATTCAACTTCAGCATGCATTGTATCACTAGTTTGAAAGATGATGCATCAGTACACCCACTTGGATGTGTGTGTGTGTGTTAGTGTGCATCATTGTGGTTTTGGAAAAGAACACATGCAATGATGCCACTCCAGCATGTGGTGTCCAACCACATCCAGCAACCCTAGCAGCATGCTGGGATTCAACTGCAGCATGCATTGTATCCCCAGTTTGAAAGATGATGCATCACCACACCCACTTGGATGTGTGTGTGTGTGTGAGTGTGCATCATTGTGGTTTTGGAAAAGAACACATGCAATGATGCCACTCCAGCATGTGGAGTCCAACAATGTCTAGGAACCCTAGCAGCATGTTGGGATTCAACTACGGCATGCATTGTATCACCGGTTTCAAAGATGCTGCATCACCACACCCACTTGGATGTGTGTGTGTATCAGTGTGCATAAATATGGTTTTGGAAGAGAACACACGCAATGATGCCACTCTAGCATGTGGTGTCCAACCATGTCCATGAACCCTAGCAGCATGTTGAGATTCAACTACAGCATGCATTGTATCACCAGTTTGAAAGATGTTCCATCACCACACCCACTTGGATGTGTGTGTGTGTCAGTGTGCATCATTGTAGTTTTCGAAAAGAAAACGTGCAATGATGCCACTCCAGCATGTGGTGTCCAACCATGTCTAGGAACCCTAGCAGCATGCTGGGATTCGAATACATCATGCATTGTATCACCAGTTTGAAAGATGTTGCATCACCACACCCACTTGGATGTGTGTGTGTGACAGTGTGCATCATTGTGGTTTTGGAAAAGAACACATGCAATGATGCCACTCCAGCATGTGGTGTCCAACCATGTCCAAGAACCCTAGCAGCCTGCTGGGTTTCAACTACAGCATGCATTGTATCAACAGTTTGAAACAAGCTGCATCACAACACCCACTTGGATGTGTGTGTGTGTCAGTGTGCATCATTGTGGTTTTGGAAAAGAACACATGCAATTATGCCACTCTAGCATGTGGTGTCCAACCACATCCAGGAACGCTAGCAGCATGCTGGGATTCAACTGCAGCATGCATTGTATCACGAGTTTGAAAGATGATGCATCACCACACCCACTTGGATGTGTGTGTGTGTGTGTGTCAGTGTGCATCATTGTGGTTTTGGAAAAGAACACATGCAATGATGCCACACTAGCATGTGGTGTACAACCACATCTAGGAACACTAGCCGCATGCTGGGATTCAACTACAACATGCATTGTATCACCAGTTTGAAAGATGTTGCATCACCACACCCACTTGGATTTGTGTGTCTATATAAGTGTGCATCATTGTGGTATTGGAAAAGAACACATGCAATGATGCCACTCCAGCATGTGGTGTCCAACCATGTCTAGGAACACTAGCAGCATGTGGGATTCAACTGTGGCATGCATTGTATCATCAGTTTGAAAGATGCTGCATCACCAAACCCACTTCGATGTGTGTTTGTATCAGTGTGCATCATTGTGGTTTGGAAAAGAACACATGCAATGATGCCACTCTAGCATGTGGTGTCCAACCATGTATAGGAACCCTAGCAGCATGCTGAGATTCAACTGCGACATGCATTGTATAACTAGTTTGAAACATGTTGCATCACAACACCCACTTGATTTTTGTGTGTATTAGTGTGCATCATTGTGGTTTGGGAAAAGAACACATGCAATGATGCCAATCTAGCATGTGGTGTCCAACAATGTCCAAGACCCCTAGTAGCATGCTAGGATTCAACTGCAGCATGCATTGTATCACTAGTTTGAAAGATGCTGCATCACCACACTCACTTGGATGTCTGTGTGTTTATCAGTGTGCATCATTGTGGTTTTGGAAAAGAACACATGCAATGATGCCACTCCACCATGTGGTGTCCAACCATGTCCAGGAACCCAAGCAGCATGCTAGGAGTCAATTGCAGCAAGCATTGTATCACCGATTGAAAGATGTTGCATCAGCACACCACTTGGATGTGTGTGTGTGTGTGTCTATTAGTTGCGTCATTGTGGTTTTCGAAAAGAAAACATGGAATGATACCATGCCAACATGCGGTGTCCAACCATGTCCAAGAACCCTAGAAGCATGCTGGGATTCAATTGCACCATGCATTGTATCACCAGTTGGAAAGTTGTTGCATCACCACACCCACTTCGATGTGTGTGTGTGTCTGTGTGTCGGTGTGCACCATTGTGGTTTTGTAAAATAACACATGCAATTATGCCACTCTAGCATGTGGTGTCCAACCATGTCCTGGAACCCTAGTAGCATGCTCGGATTCAACTACAGCATGCATTGTATCACCAGTTTGAAAGATGCTGCATCACCACACCCAAATGGATGTGTGTGTGTCAGTGTGCATCATTGTGGTTTTGGGAAAGAACACATACAATGATGCCAGTCCAGCATGTGTTTTCTAACCATGTCTAGGAACCCTAGCAGCCTACAGGGATTCAACTACAGCATGCATTATATCACCAGTTTGAAAGATGCTCCATCACCACAACCACTTGGATGTGTGTGTGTGTGTGTATCAGTGTGCATCATTGTGGTTTTGGAAAAGAACACATGCAAACATGCCACTCCAGCATGTGGTGTCCAACAACATCCAGGAACCCTAGGAGCATGCGGAGATTCATTTGCAGCATGCATTGTATCACTAGTTTAAAAGATGTTGCGTCACCACACCTACTTTATGTGTGTGTGTATTAGTGTGCATCATTGTGGTTTTGGAAAAGAACACATGCAATGATGCTACTATAGCTTGCATGCATTGTATCACTAGTTTGAAAGATGTTGCATCACCAGACTCACTTGGATGTCTGTGTTTATCAGTGTGCATCATTGTGGTTTTGGAAAAGAACTCATGCAATGATGCCACTCCAGCATGTGGTGTCCAACCATGTCTAGGAACATTAGCCGCATGCTGGGATTCAACTACAGCATGCATTGTATCACCAGTTTGAAAGATGTTGCATCACCACACCCACTTGGATGTGTGTGTATATATAAGTGTGCATCGTTGTGGTATTGGAAAAGAACACATGCAATGATGCCACTCCAGTATGTGGTGTTCAACCATGTCCAGGAACGCTAGCAGCATGTTGGGATTCAACTGCGGCATGCATTGTATCACCACCTTGAACAATGTTGCATCACCACACCCACTTGGATGTGTGTGTGTATCAGTGTGCATCATTGTGGTTTTGGAAAAGAACACATGCAATGATGCCCCTCTAGCATGTGCTGTCCAACCATGTCTAGGAACCCTAGCAACATGCTGAGATTCAACTGCAGCATGCATTGTATCACTAGTTTGAAAGTTGTTGCATCACCACACCCACTTGATTTGTGTGTGTATTAGTGTGCATCTTTGTGGTTTTGAAAAAGAACACATGCAATGATGCCACTCCAGCTGGTTGTGTCCAACCATGTCCAAGAACCCTAGTAGCTTGTTAGGATTCAACTGTAGCATGCATTGTATCACTAGTTTGAAAGATGCTGCATCACCACACTCTCTTGGATGTCTGTGTTCTTATTAGTGTGCATCATTGTGTTTTGGAAAAGAACACATGCAATGATGCCAATCTAGCATGTGGTGTCCAACCATGTCCAGGAACCCAAGCAGCATGCTAGGAGTCAACTTCAGCATGCATTGTATCACCGATTTGAAAGATGATGCATCACCACACCCACTTGGATGTGTGTGTGTCTATCAGTTGCATCATTGTGGTTTTACAAAATAACACATGCAATGATGCCATTCCAGCATGTGGTGTCCAACCATGTCCAGGAACCCTAGAAGCATGTTGGGATTCAATTGCGGCATGCATTGTATCACTAGTTTGAAATTTGTTGCATCACCACACCAACTTGGATGTGTGTGTGTGTGTGTGTGTCTGTGTGTTGGTTTGCATCATTGTGGTTTTGTAAAATAACACATGCATTGATGCCACTCCAGCATGTGGTGTCCAACCATGTCCAGGAACCCTAGCAGGATGCTGGAATTCAACTACAGCATGCATTGTATCACCAGTTTGAAAGATGCTGCATCACCACACCCACATGGATGTGTGTGTGTTTGTGTGCATCATTGTGGTTTTTGGAAAGAACACATACAATGATACCAGTCCAGCATGTGTTGTCCAACCATGTCCATGAACCCTGGAAGCCTGATGGGATTGACCTAGGGCATGCATTATATCACCAGTTTGAAAGATGCTCCATCACCACACCCACTTGGATGTGTGTGTGTGTGTGTGTTAGTGTGCATCATTGTGGTTTTGGAAAAGGACACATGCAATGATGCCACTCCAGCATGTGGTGTCCAACCACATCCAGGAAACCTAGCAGCATGTTGGGATTCAACTACAGCATGCATTGTATCACGAGTTTGAAAGATGTTGCATCACCACACCCACTTGGATGTGTGTGTGTGTGTCTTTGTGTTGATGTGCATCATTGTGGTTTTGTAAAATAACACATGCAATGATGCCACTCTAGGATGTGGTGTCCAACCATGTCCAGGAACCCTAGTAGCATGCTCGGATTCAACTACAGCATGCATTGTATAACCAGTTTGAAAGATGCTGCATCACCACACCCACATGGATGTGTGTGTGTGTCAATCTGCATCATTGTGTTTTTGGGAAAGAACACATACAATGATGCCAGTCCAGCATGTGTTTTCCAACCATGTCCAGGAACCCTAGCAGCCTGCAGGGATTCAACTACAGCATGCATTATATCACCAGTTTGAAAGATGCTCCATCACCACACCCACTTTGATGTGTGTGTGTGTCAGTATGCATCATTGTGGTTTTGGAAAAGAACACATGCAAACATGCCACTCCAGCATGTGGTGTCCAACCACATCCAGGAACCCTTGGAGCATGCTGAGATTCATTTGCAGCATGCATTGTATCACTAGATTGAAAGATGTTGCATCACCACACCCACTTTATGTGTGTGTGTGTATTAGTGTGCATCATTGTGGTTTTGGAAAAGAACACATGCAATGATGCTACTCTAGCTTGCATGCATTGTATCACTAGTTTCAAAGATGCTGCATCACCACACTCACTTGGATGTCTGTGTTTATCAGTGTGCATCATTCTGCTTTTGGAAACGAACTCATGCAATGATGCCACTCCAGCATGTGGTGTCCAACCACATCTAGGAACACTAGCGGCATGCTGGGATTCAACTACAGCTTGCATTGTATCACAAGTTTGAAAGATGTTGCATCACCACACCCACTTGGATGTGTGTGTATATAAGTGTGCATCATTGTGGTATTGGAAAAGAAAACATGCAATGATGCCACTCCAGCATGTGGTGTCCAACCATGTCCAGGAACACTGGCAGCATGTTGGGATTCAACTGCGGCATGCATTGTATCACCACCTTGAACGATGATGCATCACCACACCCACTTGGATGTGTGTGTGTATCAGTGTGCATCATTGTGGTTTGGAAAAGAATACATGCAATGATGCCACTCTAGCATGTGGGGTCCAACCATGTCCAGGAACCCTAGCAGCATGCTGAGATTCAACTACAGCATGCATTGTATCACTAGTTTGAAAGATGTTGCATGACCACACCCACTTGATTTGTGTGTGTATTAGTGTGCATCATTGTGGTTTCGGAAAAGAACACATGCAACGATGCCACTCCAGCTTGTGGTGTCCAACCATGTCCAAGAACCCTAGTAGCATGCTGGGATTCAACTTCAGCATGCATTGTGTCACTAGTTTGAAAGATGCTGCATCACCACACTCACTTGGATGTTTGTGTGTTTATCAATGTGCATCATTGTGGTTTTGGAAAAGAACTGATACATTGTAAATGTATCTATAATTTTTGATGTTCCATGCTTGGTTTTATCTACTTTCTTGTGTTTTGTCCACACTTTGGAGTACTTTTCATATGATTTCTTGGACTAACCTATTAACAAGAGCCACAGTGCCAGTTGCCCGTTTTCTGCTGTTTTTGGTTCCAGGAAGTCAAAAAATGAATATTCTCGGAATTGGACGGGACAAAAGCCAAAGTTGATATTTTACTGGAAGACTCACGGAGCCAGAAGACGAGACGGAGAGGGACCACAGGGTGGCCACACCATGTGGTGGCGCGGGCTAGCCCTGGCCGCGCCACCAGGTGGTGTGGGCCCCCTCGCCGCCCACCGACCTTGCCCTCTGGCCTATAAGAAGCCTCCCGAAGCATAAACCCTAAATCATCAAACCTCCACCCACGAATTTGTAGCCACCAAAGCCACGTTTTTGCGTCCCCCATAGATCCCATCTCCATGGGGAAGGGCTCCCAAGAAGCCATGAAGGAAGGGTGCTAAGGGGCGGTGCTCCCCTGTGATACCGGCTGCGGGGAAGGAGTCCTCCGTGCCACCGCCGCTGCCTCTTCACCATCTTCACCGCCATCTCCATCGATCTCCACCACCATCTCCATCACCATTGCTGATTCCCATGATGAGGAGGGAGTAGTTCTCTCTCGAGGCTAAGGGTTCTACCGGTAGCTATGTGTTCATCTCTTTATCTATGCATGATCTTGTTGTGGTCATGAGCTTTGTAATCTAGTAGATCTACCTTGCTACTCAAGTGCTTTATTAGATCTCTGCTCTCCCCATGTGTGTGAAAGTGACAGCGTGCACACCATGGTGGCACTTAGGCTAGAGATTACAAATACTTGTTATGAGTTATATTTAGAGTTGGATGTCTTTATGAAATTGTGGTGTTTGTTGGACTCATCTAGTGCTCAAGGTGACAGTGTGGGGTTTATAGATGGGAAAGGCTTACTTTCAGGAGTGTTGTTATAGCCCTACCATCGATTAGAGTGTCCAATCGGAGAGTAGTTAAGAGTAGTATCATCAAGATAATATATTTATGAGAGAGTGTTCACTAGTGAAAGTATGATCCCTAGGCCTTGTTTCTAAGCATTGATACTTCGTTTGCTACTAGATCTGTTACATGTTTGCTTGCTTCCATCTTTATTTCAGTTTGCTTTTAGTCTTTTCCATGCCATCAAGCTATTTTCTATCATCGTTACCACTTATAATAATCCATACCACTTGTATTTCACTATCTCTTCGCCGAACTAGTGCACCTATACACCTGACAAGTGTATTGGGTGTGTTGGGGACACAAGAGACTTCTTGTATCTTGATTGCAGGGTTGCTTGAGAGGGAATACCTTTGACCACTTCCTCCCTGAGTTCGATAAACCTTGGGTAATCCACTTAAGGGAAAACTTGCTGCTGTTCTACAAACCTCTGCACTTGGAGGCCCAACAACTGTCTACAATAATAGAAGTGCGTAGACATCAAGAACACATGCAATGATGCCACTCCAGCATGTGGTGTCCAACCATGTCCAGGAACCCAAGCAGCATGCTAGGGGTCAACTACAGCATGCATTGTATCACCGATTTGAAAGATGCTGCATCACCACACCCACTTGGATGTGTGTGTGTGTCTATCAGTTGCATCATTGTGGTTTTGGAAAAGAACACATGCAATGATGCCATTCCAGCATCTGGTGTCCAACCATGTCCAGGAACCCTAGAAGCATGTTGGGATTCAATTGCAGCATGCATTGCATCACCACACCAACTTGGATGTGTGTGTGTCTGTGTGTCGGTGTGCATCATTGTGGTTTGTAAAATAACACATGCAATGATGCCACTCCAGCATGTGGTGTCCAACCATGTCCAGGAACCGTAGCAGCATGCTCGGATTCAACTACAACATGCATTGTATCACCAGTTTGAAAGATGATGCATCACCACACCCACATGGATGTGTGTGTGTGTCAGTGTGCATCATTGTGGTTTTGGGAAATAACACATACAATGATACCAGTCCATCATGTGTTGTCCAACCATGTCCAGGAACACTAGCAGCCTGATGGGATTGACCTAGAGCATGCATTATATCACCAATTTGAAAGATGATGCATCACCACACCCACTTGGATGTGTGTGTGTCAGTGTGCATCATTGTGGTTTTGGAAAAGAACACATGCAATGATGCCACTCCAGCATGTGGTGTCCAACAACATCCAAGAAACCTAGCAGCATGCTGGGATTCAACTGTAGCATGCATTGTATCACGAGTTTGAAAGATGCTGCATCACCACACCCACTTGGATGCGTGTGTGTGTGTATCAATGTGCATCATTGTGGTTTTGGAAAATAACACATGCAATGATGCCTCTCTAGCATGTGGTGTCGAACCATGTCGAGGAACCCTAGCAGCAGGTTGGGATTCAACTGCAACATGCATTGTATCACCATTTTGAATGATGCTACATCCCAAACTACTTGATGTGTGTATCAGTGTGCCTCATTGTGGACTTGGAAAAGAACACATGCAATGATGCCACTCTAGCATGTGGTGTCCAACCATGTCCAGGAACCCTAGTAGCATCTTGGGATTCAACTACAGCATGCATTGTATCACTAGTTTGAAAGATGCTGCATCACCACACCCACTTGGATGTGTGTGTGTATCAGTGTGTATCATTGTGGTTTTGGAAAAGAACACATGCAATGATGCCACTCTAGCATGTGGTGTCCAACCTTGTCTAGGAACCCTAGAAGCATGCTGGTTTCAACTGCATCGTGCATTGTATCACTAGTTTCAAAGATGCTGCATCACCACACCCACTTGGATGTGTGTGTGTATCAATGTGCATCATTGTGGTTTTGGAAGAGAACACATGCAATGATGCCACTCTAGCATGTGGTGTCCAACCATGTCCAAGAACCCAAGCAGCATCCTGGGATTCAATTGTAGCATGCATTGTATCACAGATTTGAAAGATGCTGCATCACCACACCTGATGGCTCTGAAATATAGCCATCTACGTCCACATTTAAACTGGATATTATTCACAATTTTGATGAAATATCTCTCTAAACCCTGCCACTAATGCCTAATATTCAAAGGGGAATGCAATCCTTTCTTTCTATTTTTTCCTGCCCAGATAATGACGTTTTATGATGGGAATCACTACATTAAAGTCAAAATACGATAGTTCGAACAACTAGAAGAAAACAGGAGTTGTGGATCGAAGGTAGATGCTTTAACGACCAACTATACAACTGGAATAAAATTCCGGCCATATAGTTGTCATCGACGCAGCTGGGTCAAATCGAACAACTCTCGTGAAGGGACCCCTATATAAAGAGGCCTCAGGCGACGAGAAACAGGCGCTCACAGAAACCATCAGCCACTCCCCAGATCTCCATCCACAACACCGACGAGCTGCCAGAGAAACAAAATTAGATATAATCTCTCCACCACCATAACCATATTCCACCACTTATAATAGTAGATCTCTTCTTTTATTGGCGACATTGTAAGACTATTTGCTATCAATCTAATGATTTCTACTACAATGTTTATGATCTTTGATATCATCTTTATGTGTGAGTAATTCTCCTTGGGCTAAGGGCTTCGGCCTAGCCATGTAGCTTTTTGTGCATGTTATTTGTCATAGATGGGATCATGTATTAGTTTGCATGACATGATGATTATTGTATCCTCTCTAGCCTGAATCTAAGGACTTGTCGGGTACCCAAGACCCCAAGGATTGAGCCAGGTATAGGGAGTATGAGTAATGACTATCTGCAGGTTGGGAACCCTAGTGACAGAAAGGGCAGTACGGCTGTATGTAAGGGATTTACTTAGGATTAACGGTGACATCAGTATGCATATCATTAGTTCTCTTTCTTCTATGGATGAGACTAGTAGGTTATTGCTATAAGCGGTTGCGAGGAAATAGCAATTATGGATGCACTACCCACATATAATTTATCTTGCTCTAACAATTACATGCATACTTTATTATTTTACCTTTTATTCCCATCAGATGTTTTCCACAGCTACAAGTGAAACCGAATGCCCTAGGCCCTCTCTCTCCATCATCGACAACAACAAAAAGACGCAAACTCTTTGTCTGGTAAAAATACAAAAGGAATTCTAAAACTCCCGAAGGTCCGTTAAAGTAACTTCACTATGCTTCTGCTTCCCGAGGATTTGATAAACCTAGGTCTACTGGGAAAAAAGAGCTATACTACATCCGTAATCCGGATCGAAGGTATTAACCCTTTTTGGGCACCGTTGTCGGGGAAGCGATAGCTACCATGGTGATGTTAGTAGGAACCTTGCTAGTTATAATTCTTGTTTTTAATTGTTAGTTTGCTTTCAGTCTTTATTTGAAAATCCAAAAAAATAGGTAGTCTTTAAATTCTTGTTTTTATTATTATCATAAGTTTCTGTTTAAGAAAACCCAAAACATTGGAAATATGGCTGAAAAGAAGCTTGGGGAATTTTCCACTCCCAATAATGATTATTTGCATACTTCTATTACTCATCCAGTAATTGCTACTTATGACTATGAAATTAAGCCCCATTACTTAAGTTTGGTTCAACATAATCAATTTGGAGGCTCTGCTGTTGAGGACGCCGGTATGCACTTGAATACTTTCACTGAAAATGTGATATGATGCGCATAAAAGATGTTGACCCCGATGCGGTCAAATTGCATTTATTTCCTTTCTCTCTTAGAGGAAGAGCAAAAGAATGGTTGCTAGCTTTGCCTAAAATACTATTACATCATGGGTGGGATGTACTTATTTATTTATCACTAAATTTTGCCCACCTACAAAGACTATGCCACTAAGATCTAATATTACTGGCTTTAGACAGGAAGAGTGTGAGCCACTAGCGCTTGCATGGAGAGGATGAAAGAATGCTTAAGAAATTATCCCAGCCATGGGATGGAAGATTGGTTAATCCTCCATTTATTTTATAATGCTCTTAATACTATATCTAAATCTATGCTTGGTACTGCAGCTAGAGGAACATTTATGGGTAAACATATTGCCGAAGCAAAGCAGCTGCTAGACAATATGCAAGACAACCATGCCCAATGGCATGTGGAAAGATAAAACACGAAGAAGGTGAACTCCGTCTCACCATAAGAAAATGAAAAACTCAATGCTAAGTTGGATGAGCTCATATTAGCCGTGAAAGGTAAGAAACCCCAGTAAGAGCTATTCACAAAACTAATATTTAAGAAATAGACTTCATAGCTCGTAATGATTATTACCCTGCTTGGAAGAAAAATAATTATCCTAATTTTCAGAAATATTATTCTAATTCTGTAGGTAACTCTAATAATAATATGGGAACTAGTAATGGTAGTCTCCAAGAAACACATAAGTCTTTTATAGACCCACAAAATGAAAAAAACGACATTCTTGTTAAAATAACAGAGAACCATGATGCTATGCTTAGTAAATTATCTAACCAAGCCTAAGTTTGAGGAATGATTTACAAGCCCTCCAAGAAAGGACAAGGATTGTTGAGGCACAGCTAGATAAGATAACCGAGAGTCAAACTCTCATTCTAGCTAAATTTGCAGGTAAAGCTTAGCCCAATGCTATTGAAGAACTCAAAATGATGAGGATCCAAAGAGAGGAGCCTGAAGAGCTTGATTATAGCAATGCCCCTTCACCAAGCTACACCATCGAAGATCTCGTAAAAAGGGTCAACTTTAAAATTCCGGTAAGTGAAGATAATGATGAAGCCATGTATCAACACATTGTTGATCAAGTAGCGATTAAGGTACACGAGCTTGAAGAGGAATACAAGAAAATCGCTGAAACATTACCTGTTAAACTAGATGCTATATTTGAGCCCATGATTAAAATTAAGATTGGGACTAATGAGATAGCTGCACTTTGTGATTTAGTTGCAAGCGTCTCAATAATCCCAAAGAGTCTTTTCAACAAGTGAAATCTTGGCTCTTTCGAAATCAACAAACTAAAACTACATCTTGCAGATTCTACCTATAAACAAGCTGTAGGAATTAAGGAGAACACTTTTGTTTATATTAAAGGTTGTCCTTCTTTAATTGACTTTGTTATTGTTGACATGCCTGAAGATGCTATTGCTCCTATTATACTTGGATGTCCTTTCTTAAGAACAATAAAGGCTTTAATTAATCTCCATGAAGGGAACATGAAGCTGCAATTGCCTTCACGGGATCCTTTTGTTATCCATTTCCCTAGGAAAAAGAAATCCAAACATGACGAGAAGGAGGCCATCACTTTGAAAGCAAACTACTTTGGAGTGGGTGTTCCACTCATCTGGCCCAAGTGAGTAACATCAAGGTCAAGCTATTGACCATAAAAGAGCGCTCCATGGGAGGAAACCCATGTGAAATAAAGGTTTGAGTTAAATTTTAAGTCTTAGTTTAAGTTTATGTTTAATAAAGAGTGCTAGAAACTCTATTTGAGGAGAAGAAGTTCGGTAGTACTTAAAATTCTGCTATATACATGTTGTTGTTAGTCAATAATTTTAACTGTCAACTTTTTGTCAAAAACAAGGTATTTCACTAAGTTTTAGTATAAGAAGTAATTCACGAAGAAACGGAAACTTTTTGATGGACAAAGAGAGTTTAACAACCAACTATACGGCAGGAATAAAAATTCCGGCCGTATAGTTCTGGCCGTATAGATATTTGAGCCATCGACAAGTTTTCTTTCATATGTACTGACGGTTCAACGACCAACTATACAGCGGGAATAAAAATTTCGGTTGTATAGCTCCGGTCGTATAGATATTGGTACTTTCGTATGAATTCTTTTTTCCACGTACTGACGGTTTAAAGACCAACTATACGGCAGGAATAAAATTCTTGCCGTATAGCTTCGGTCGTATAGATATCGATGCCTTTGTACAATTTATTTCCAAGGTACAGACGGTTTGACGACCAACTATATGGTAGGAACACATTGTTCTGGCCATATAGTTCCGGTCGTATATTTGTGCCCGTATAGTTGCGTCCGACCACAAAATCGCACGGGAAGGTACCTCCAACTCCAAAACTTCAATCCTTTTTCTCTCTTCTACCTCCAAACTCTCTCAAAACCTCAAGAGATCTTCACCTCTACTCAATTTTGTTCGATTTCCTCGCACACAAGTGATCTACGGTATGTTTCTCCTCTGATCCTCCAATTACTTTTTGCAAATTCATTTTCGATCTATTGTCATTATCAATCTAGGGCGATACCTACTATGAACTAATTTCCATGATTCTCTTGCCTAGATTATTATTTAGAGAGGATTCTTTAGTTTGCTATGATGAGGAATATATTATACTTACTATTGTTGGATCAAAAAGTTTTATTTTTGTCTTCCTTTATTGTTTTAGATGATGAACACAAGGAGCCAAACTCGTGCTTGTGCCGCCGCTAGCGCTTCTCGGGCTGTCACTCAACAACGCATGAGGATACGGTTCAAGAATGAGCTCCAACATGAACGCTTCAACAAGATCAAGTACCGCGAAGTGAAAGCCACCAAGTGGGTTTGCCCCATTATATTGAACCAACTCGGTACTTCTAATGACTTCAATTTACTTTGCAATAGAGCTGGCCTGCAAAACTTTCAGTACAACGATTTGCCTACTTATCGCCGGTTAACAAATGAATTCCTAAGTTCGTTGCAAAGCATTGTTAAACTATGGCAAGGAGAGGACACAATTTCTTTCTGACTTATGAACAACAACCACACTTTAACACTAGATGAATGGTGCGCATGTTTTAATTTCCCAAACAATGATGTTAATGCTTTACGCGCATCCTTTACTGGCTTAAATCCTTCCCCTGAACATTATTATAATGGAATGAGTTTCACTACTAGAGTAAGCAAGGGGAAGAATATTCAACATCCTGCAATTCGCTATTTGTTCTGTGTTATTTCTAACACCTTGCAGGCACGTAATGAGTTCACAAGACTCGATGAGGAGGACATCTTAGTCCTTGCAAAGCTGCTTACATCAACGGCAACTTGTCACTCAACTTGGGTGCAATCCTTGTGCGCTACTTGGAGCACCAATCCTCCCAAAGCCAAGGACCAATCATAGGTGGAGGCGTCATCACTATGCTCGCCAATGCCCTAGGCATCGACCCAGGTGAGTTGCAACCTATGCTAGGTGAGTGACGTGTTGGTTTCTCCACTTTGAAATCTTGTGGAATGCTCACTAGTAGAGGTGGTGTTTATTACCTGCATATTGCTGGAGCTAGGATTTTGTACCCCGCTCCTATGCCTAATGGTATTTTCTCTATCGAGGAAAGACGTTTTCTATATGACTTGCAGGTTGAGCAACACCAACTCGAGGAGGAGATTCTGGATGAGGATGAGGACCAAGAAGAGGAGCAAGAAGTTCATCATCAAGAGGAGCAGCCATCAAACCGGTTCGCTACATACCAAGACTTCCAAGAACATGGAGGGACTATTTGAGAGGATGCATATCCTCTCTCTGGACCTCCGAGAATAAACTAGTAACCTATCAACTCAATTTGCAAACTGGAGTTCGGACATTTTCCCGCCACCACAATGATTTGAAGGGCTTACAAAAGCCTAATCTTGGGGAAGTTTCCTCATGTATCTTTATTTGGTGTTCATTTTCTTTTATTTATTTCGAGGTTGTGTTTTTAATTTGACTTTATAACCAATCGTGTTGGCTTCCCCAACACTTTATCTTTAGTTATTTCTATTTGCTTTCGAGATTTTCTAGCCGAGCTTTGCCACCAATTTTCTATTCTTTAAATTCCCTCTCTTAAAAACAACAAAAATATTTCTCCATTTTTCTTTATTTCGCCTCTTTCTTTTTATTTCCGCCTCGAGGTTCTCATGTATTTGCAGGAGAGTGATCGACTTCAAGTTTCCAAGAAACAAATAAAAAAGGAAGAGAGAAGTGGAACAAAACACGAGAGGTATGTCTTATGACTCCCCACTTTTGAAGTTTGAGAAACCCATGCTAGTTAGTAGTAAATGTTGAGATATTATATTGGTGGAGTGAGTCTTTGTATTGTAGTAAGATTTTTGTTTGCATGGGTATTTAGTTGGGTATGTTTTATTCCAGCTCTCATAATTAACCAAGTCTTGCCTAAAAAATTGCTAAACAAATATAATAAGAAAAAGTCTCACAATTGAAGGCTTGGGTGTTGTAGTGTTTAGTCTCGAAGGCTTATTTCTAGAGACACTCAACACCACTGAAAATGTTGATTGACTTGATAGCTCTCTTTAAAATGATTTGTTCGATTGAATTATTATTTAGCGGTTTTTGTGAGCATGCCAAAGTTTGACTTGTTAATCATAAGAATGATATTTCTTTACGCAAGTCAAACTTCATGGGATACCAACAACTCTGCTGGCCTACGAATGATCTTCATGGAGGAAAGTCCTAGATTTCGGCTATGAGTTGATTAAACACTTGTAGCAACAATGCTATAGTGGGTAAGATTCTTGGCACTCCCGGGGTAGCTGTGTTCATGATCGAATCACTCCTCTGGCTATTATGAGTAATCATTATGCAAAAGGAATAAAAACCTTAGTGATACCACGAGTGTCCATCACAGCTCGATAAACTAATTTTTTTTTTGGCCTGCTCTCAATTACTCAAAAACTAGAATTCTTGAAGGACAATGAATAGAAAAGTAGTGCTTGAAAAGTCTTGATTTATTGATGTGGGAGAATTGAGATACTCTAGTGCATATGATTTTCATGACAACACTCCCACTCTCAATTTGCATGATTATACTTTATTGTTCAAAGGCAAGCCTATGAGTTGATTACATGACATGGAATAAAGTTTACTCATTTGAATCATCCATGTTAACAATAATTTTGATGCGCTATAAGGATGCATAAAACCCGTATGATATGCTTGCCATTACTCTATCTATGCTGGAGTTTTTCAGATTTATGAAGTGGAGGAAACATGAGACTATCAATCATGAGTAAGATCATCATCTCGTTATTTCAGTTTAAATGTTGAGATCCTTTTTGATTTTGGTTTTCTTGCTCGGGGACGATCAAGTTTAAGCCCGGGGAGGTTGATGGCTCTGAAATATAGCCATCTACATCCACATTTAAACTAGATATTATTCACAATTTTGATGAAATATCTCTCTAAACCCTGCCACTAATGCCTAATATTCAAAGGGGTATGCAATCCTTTCTTTCTATTTTTACTGCACAGATAATGACGTTTTATGATGGTAATCACTACATTAAAGTCAAAGATACGAGATTTCCAACAATTAGAAGAAACCAGGAGTCGTGGATCGGAGGAAGACACTTTAACGACCAACTATACGACCGGAATATAATTCCGGCCGTATATTTCTGTTTGTATAGTTGCCATCGATGCTGCTAGGTCAAACCGAACAACTTTCATGAAGGGACCCCTATATGAAGAGGCATTGGGCGACGAGAAACACGCGCTTGCAGAAACCATCAGCCACCCCCTAGATCTTCATCCACAACACCGATGAGCCGCCAGAGGAATAGACTTAGATCTAATCTCTCCACCACCATAGCCATATTCCACCACTTGTAATAGTAGATCTCTTCTTCGATTGGCGACACTGTAAGACTATTTGCTATCAAGCTCATGATTTCTACTACAATGTTTATGATATTCGATCTCATCTCTATGTGTGAGTAATTCTCCTTGGGATAAGGCTTCGGCCTAGCCATGTAGCTTTTTGTGCATGTTATTTATCATAGATGGGATCATGTATTAGTTTGCATGACATGATGATTATTGTATCCTCTCTTGCCTCAATCTAAGGACTAGTCAGGCACCCAAGACCTCGAGGATTCAGCCGGGTATAGGGAGTATGAGTAACTAATCTGTAGGTTGGGAACCCCAGTGACAGAAAGGGTAGTACGGTTGTATGTGAGGGATTTACTTGGGATTAACGGTGACATCACTATGCATATCACTAGTTCTCTTTCTTATATGGATGAGACTAGTAGGTTATTGCTATAAGAGGTTGCGGAGGGTAACAACAATTATGAATGCACTACCCACATATAATTTATCTTGCTCTAACAATTACATGCATACTTTATTTTTTTAGCTTTTATTCCCATCAGATGTTTTGCACAGCTACAGGTGAAACCGAACGCTGGCTGAAAGGGCGCCAAAAGTCCAACAGTATTGCTACTGCACCCTTTTGGGGTTGTTCCCTCTCTCCGCTCACCCTAAACGTAGGTCATCCTCGGTCCCCTCAGTCATGAAAAAATAGTGGTAGTCTTATCCTCTTTGACTGGACAGATTCTATAAATATGAAGCGTGCTAGCACGCACTTCCTATTAACCAATTTGAAGATTGGTAAACAAAAGATAATAGGAGCCGAAGTCAATCCCTTAAAACACTCCTCCCCGAGGGGACGTTATCGGTAGGCATCATCGACAACAACAAAAAGACGCAATCTCTTGGTCCGGTAAAAACACAAAAGGAATTCTGAAACTCCTGAAGGTCCATTAAAGTTAATTGACTATGCTTCTGCTTCCCGAGGATTCGATAAACCTAGGTCTACTAGGGAAAAGGAGATATACTATATCTGTAATCTGGATCGAAGATATCAACACCCACTTGGATGTGCGTGTCTCTATAAGTGAGCATCATTGTTTTGTTTTGGAAAAGAACGCATGCAATGATGCCACTCCAGCATGTGGTGTCCAACCATGTCCAAGAACCCTAGCAGCATGCTGGGATTCAACTACTGCGTGCATTGTATCACCAGTTTGAAAGATGATGCATCACCACACCCACTTGAATGGCTGTGTGTGTATCAGTTTATATGGTTGTGGTTTTGGAAAAAAACACATGCAATGATCCCACTCCAGCATGTGGTGTACAACCATGTCCAGGAACCAAAGCAGCATGCTGGGATTCAACTGTAGCATGTATTGTATCACCGATTTGAAAGATGCTGCATCACCACACCCACTTGAATGTGTGTATGTCTCCGTGTGCATCATTGTGGTTTGGAAAATAACACATGCAATGATGCCACTCCAGCATGTGGTGTCCAACCATGTCCAGGAACCCTAGCAGCATGCTAGGATTCAATTGCAGCATGCATTGTATCACCAGTTGAAAGATGCTGCATCACCACACCCACTTGAATGTGTGTGTGTGTCAATGTGCATCATTGTGTTTTCTAAAAGAACACATGCAATGATGCCACTCTAGCATGTGGTGTCCAACCATATCCAGGAACCCTAGTAGCATGCTGGGATTCAACTACATCATGCATTGTCAGTGTGCCTAGTTGTGGTTTTGTAAAAGAACACATGGAATGATGCCACTCCAGCATGTGTTGTCCAACCATGTCCAGGAACCCTAGCAGCTTGCTGGGATTTAACTTCAGCATGCATTGTATCACTAGTTTGAAAGATGATGCATCACCACACACACTTGGATGTGTGTGTGTGTGTAAGTGTGCATCATTGTGGTTTTGGAAAAGAACATATGCAATGATGCCACTCCAGCATGTGGTGTCCAACCACATTCAGGAACCCTAGCAGCATGCTAGGATTCAACTGCAGCATGCATTGTATCACCAGTTTGAAAGATGTTGCATCACCACACCCGCTTGGATGTGTGTGTGTATTAGTGTGCATCATTGTGGCTTTGGAAAATAACACATGCAATGATGCCACTCTAACATGTGGTGTCGAATTATGTCCAAGAACCATAGCAGCACACTGGGATTCGACTACAAGATGCATTGTATAACTAGTTTAAAAGATGCTGCATCACCACACCCACTTGATGTGTGTGTCTGTATTAGTGTGCCTCATTATGGGTTTGGAAAAGAACACATGCAATGATGCCACTCCAGCATTTGGTGTCCAACCATGTCCAGGAACCCTAACAGCATTTTGGGATTCAACTACAACATGCATTGTATCACCAGTTTGAAAGATGCTGCATCACCACACCCACTTGGATGTGTGTATCAGTGTGCATCGTTGTGGTTTTGGAAAAGAACACAGCAATGATACCACTCTAGCATGTGGTGTCCAACCATGTCCAGGAACCCTAACAGCATGCTGGTTTCAACTGTAGCATGCATTGTATCACTAGTTTAAAAGATGTTGCATCACCACAACCACTTGGCTATGTGTGTGTATGAGTGTGCATCATTGTGGTTTTGGAAAAGAACACATGCAATGATGCCACTCTAGCATGTGGTGTCTAACCATGTCCAGGGACCCAAGCAGCATGCTGGGATTCAACTGCAGCATGCATTGTATCACATATTCGAAAGATGCTGCATCACCACACCCACTTGGATGTGTGTGTATATTAGTGTGCATCATTGTGTTGTTTTGGAAAAGAACGCATGAAATTATTCCACTCTAGCATGTGGTGTCCAACCATGTCAAGGAACCCTAGCATCATGCTAGGATTCAACTGCATCATGCGTTGTATCACCAGTTTGAAAGATGCTGCATCACCACACCCACTTGGATGTGTGTGTGTGTATTAGTGTGCATCATTGTGGTTTTGGAAAAGAACACATGCAATGATGCCACTCCAGCATGTGGTGTCCAACCATGTCCAAGAATCCTAGCAGCATACTGGGATTCACCTACAGCACATTGTATCACCAGTTAGAAAGATGCTACAACACCACACCCACTTGAATGTCTTTGTGTGTATCTGTATGCATCATTGTGGATTTGGAAAAGAACACATGCAATGATGCCACTCCGTCATGTGGTGTCCAACCATGTCTAGGAACCCAAGTAACATGTTGGGATTCAACTGCATCATGCATTGTATCACTGATTTGAAAGATGCTGCATCACCACACCCACTTGGATGTGTGTGTGTATATTAGTGTGCATCATTGTGGTTTTGGAAAAGAACACATGCAATGATGCCACTCTAGTTTGTGGTGGCCAATCATGTCCAGGAACCCTAGCAGCATGCTAGGATTCAACTGCAGCATGCATTGTATCACTAGTTTGAAAGATGCTGCATCACCACACCCACTTGGATGTGTGTGTGTCAGTGTGCACCATTGTTGTTTTGTAAAGAACACATGCAATGATGCCACTCCAGCATGTGGTGTACAACCATGTCCAGGAACCCTAGCAGCATGCTGGGATTCAACTACAACATGCATTATATCACCAGTTTAAAAGATGTCGCATCACCACACCCACTTGGATGTGTGTGTGTGTCAGTGTGCATCATTGTGGTTTTGTAAAAGAACACATGCAATGATGCCACTTTAGCATGTGTTGTCCAACTACGGTGACCCAGCATACCACTGCATGATGTAGTACACTATAGTCGTTCACATAACACCAATGAAACATCGTTCACTAGTATTACATCCCACATAGTGGTACAACAGAAACACAGTAGGTCCAAGACATGACTATAGATTACAACTCGACTCGTTACATAAGATCCAGAGAACACTGTAGGTTAAAGAGAGAGAAAGAATAACTCAGAACTATCTAGTAACTACGACTAGTATCTAAACTATTTGGCTTGCCATTGCTGCTATTGCAATGCTCTGCAGAAGTAGGTTTTATGGGTAGAGAATCTACTCCTATCTACTTAAGAACTTTGTCTTCACTTTGGTTGGTGTATATGTTGACTTCATTGACTTTATTGAAGAACTTGAGTTGTCAATGATGGTTTCTTGAGCAGAAGTTGATGTTGATGTTGTCTTCAATAGCTTAGAACCTAGCAAGGGTTAAGAAGGTACGGTTGAGTACGAGCGTACTCAGCAAGTTCACTAAAAAGGAGTGTATGATGCACTATCTCTACAGCCACAGACCAAAGGTCGTAGGCAATGCAGGTTTTCGTAAACATTTCTTCAAAGGTTGCTTTTATTCTAAAAACTATGTCCGACAGCCTTCACAGGTTGACCAGAACCTTCATGGGGTTCCTTCCCTGCCGTGTTCGTAGCTCCTTCCTAGAACAGGAAGTAACATGTCACAGTTCTTACACTCTGCAGATGTGTGTTGCTTTATCTATGAGAGACCTTAGCTTTGTTGCACATCCGAGTTGCATTCTCATCCACACTTCCTTGGTGTGGGGCCTAGTCTAAGATCCAAGCCAATCACTGCCCCCTTCGCGACCCCATATGTCTGCACGATCCTTCGTGCCGAGCTACATCTCCGTCCCCCTTTTGGGCAAGCTACAACCCTAATGAGTTCGCGAAGACTCTATGAGCCGGTTATGCCCCTGGCAAGCTCCATAAAGATCTGACTATACCTCCGGCAGCAGCTCACAGATAATATAGACATCAAAATCGTGGGGCCTAAGGGTGCCCGCCCATATGCTGGATTCACACAAAGAATCAAAGTATCACGTTAAGGTCGTCTTGCCTACACACGAGAGGAAGAAGATACAACTGACTTCTTCGTCTCATTCCAAATCTCATGGTTAACGCGTAATATATGGCGCTAGAATCACTGGCGACATTGGTTGTTAAGTCCTAGATATTATATTCCTTTACCACTGGAACTGTATCAATAGATTATTACCATTTGTATTGCTTTTTTAAGTAAAAGTCCAAAGTTAACTATTAAAACTTAGGTAAATTAAGACATAGTGTGTTTATAACATTATTTAGCTTTAGGGGTTTTTCCTAAGCATGAATAAGGATGTGAGATCATTTATTTCTAATACAAACAAATGATGAGTTTGAAACGTGGTTGCCTATTATTATCTTAAAGGAAAGATTTAACTGGTGGATGAAAGCATATATAAATGATTTCATTAATTTGTTAAGGTTTAAAGTATTTAAACAACTTAAGAATTAATTCTATGGTTTAAGAAAATAGCTTTATATAAATTCTACATGTTTGAGCCTTAAGGAATTACAACCTATGTTTCAATAAACCTTAAGTAATTAATTAAAGCTAACAAGGGTTTATGTTGATTTATAAATGATAAGAGAATATATATCTCTTATATTTTAATAAAATAAAAGGACTATAAAGTCAATTATAACACTTATTGGTTTATAAATACTAAAATGATTTGGAATTTTATAATTAGTATTTTTATAAAATAGTAGATTTGTTTTTATATAAAAAATGTTTTTATTGATTTTTAGGACTTTTCCTAATTGGTTATATTTTATTTAGGATTTTGGTGTATTTAATATTTAGTTGTATTTTGTTTCTTTCATGGTTTTACAAAATTTACTTATTAAACATTACTTAAGTGAAATCTTGTTGATTACTTTTGATTCCCTCTAATTGTATTTAATAAACTATTTTAAAGTATGAAAAAAAATTCACATACATATAAACGTAAGGAAATAATAACTCTATTTCTTTTGTTATTTTTCAAATTAATTCCAAGTAAAGTATAAATTGAATATTGTAGACATTAAAGGAAATATTACTACACTTTATTTTAAATGTGAACAATGGGTCTAATTCGTTAGAACTTCATTTGATTTTATGAGCATAATATATTTAAAGGAAATCATATAAACATATGCAAGAAATAGAGCTCCTTATTGTTTAGTAGTTGTTTAAAGTTTTTATTGTAATATTTTTGTCGCATGAATACAACTTATATTTATTTTATAATATTTGATTTATATCTTGGGAATATGTTTTTTTAATAATCTAATATTACTTGTATAAATTTAGACACACAAATGGGTTAATAAATTGGATGATTTATAGTGCATCTTATATGGGCTAGCAGACGCGCACACACGCATTGAACATGAACTATTCATCTAGTATATATATGCACTACAATCCTTGTGTCCATCCCAGATGCACGACTAGCGGAAAACACAATGACGCACATACGCTACCCAAGTAGGCCAGTACGCCGTTCAAAAAAAAAAAAAAGTAGGCCAGTACGCATAGTCATACACGTTCCTCTAGTCTCGTATCTCTCTCGTTCTCTCACGTACGCATGACACGGACACAACTCCACGTCCCCTTCTGGTTGCCTGCGATGCCTCTGCCGCCGCATCCGCTCCCGGCCGCTCCCGACTCACTCTAGCCCCGGCAAGGTGGGGATTTGATTCACCTCGACGTGCTCTACCTCCCCCTCCTATTCGATTCGATCCCCAGGGCCTCTCGCGCTTGCCTACGACTCCAGACCCCTAGTGGCCCCTGGCTGATTTGGCCGTCGCCGGCCTCCATCGCAGCTGGTGCTAAGCCATGACAACTACGACTCATCTATGTCAACCTCTACCTCCTGCTCGATCTCCTTGATCTCCAGCTCGACCCCGTCGTTCTCGGCCTCCCCTGTAAACTCGCGCCGCTTAGGCTCTTTGGTGATGGGGTTCTTCTGCCTACTTGTGCTGGCCGTGGACTTCCGCACCTTTGTGCGGTGGTAGGCTCGGTTGGCCCCTCCTTTGCATCGACTATAGCATCGCCTCCATCGACTACAGCTTCAGCTACAGTCACCCTCTGGTTCAGGTACATCCTTTTGTGACAGGCCTTCGAGCCGATGAACTGCTCTAGATTTGATTTAGGTTTAAATTTCTGGAATTTTAAGAATTAGAGTTGTGGTGATGATCTACTGCTAGTTGGTTATTTTTGGTGGTGCTCCAACTTAGATGATTAACCACCCCTATTATGTTTGGCTTGAGTTGGTCAGACTCTAGCGTAATTGATATATGTATTGTGCTTGATCTGATGCCTCAATTTGGATGATGTGGTCATCCTTGACATGTGTGGTTTGTTTTTGTTCTTTATCTTTGACAAAACTGAATATTAGCGTTGTTGTTAGCCGAACAAAATATAGTTAAAAGCATTGCAATGGTTCTTTGCTCTGTTTGGGTTCCAGAAGATTGTTTTTTTAGTTGAATATATTCATCTGAGCTCAACTTGAGATTAAATAAAGTAAAGTATATGTTGGTTGGGCTTAAGGATTTATTTTAGTAGGTTTGTAGTGTTTTAAACTGATAAGAACAGATACAAACTACATCTAATCGTGTGATTTTAATGGTTCTTGAGTGCCATGAGATTCTTAAAAGTACTTACTCTGGTTTGGCTCAAAGTTGGCTTGTGGGATATGTGATTTGCATATTTTCACACTTGATTGGCTATTTGGATACTACTCTATATCTTGGTGCTGCTAGAGATTATCAGATCATGTGCATACATGATCAAGGAAAAACACGTGCTTGTGTTGTACAAAGTATCGATGTCTAGCCATTGGACTGATCTGGCTAAATAAACCGATAAGAATAGATCATCGTGCTTTCTTTTAATGATTTGATCATTTTACTGCTCAGATTGTTATGATATTGGATTTTTCTTCTTATTTACTTACTGTCTTGAAATTGTGAATATTGTTTGTGACCTCATGAGGGTCCTATAACTAATGAAATGCTAGGGAAATGCTTAATGCTTGTAGCTTTGTTTTCTGATTTATAAGGTTGATTGATCATCTGTTCATGCACTTGCATGATCTTGAATATATTTGTATTTGTGTGATGAATATATCTGATGCTATGTAATAATGAACTTATAAAAATAGATGCTTGGCTGGATTTGCTTGTTCCTGGACAAATCTGTCCAACAACAATATTATTGTTTTACCACACTCCTCTCATATCCTCTCTACCAAAAATGTTTAAAAATAGATAGGTGATGCACTGGATCAACTTAGGATCTTAGTTGTTTGTACCTTGTTTATTATTTAGAGTTTGCCCTTGTAGCTTGTTCCAAAATCCCTTGTTTCTTGTGGATGACCTCCTCCTCCTAGCTGTTTGATTAGGTACTAAGATCTAGATATAGATGGAGATATTCTTGCTGTGCTAGCTTCTGTTCTAATGCTGCTGCTAGAAGATTCTTGTGGTAGCTCCTCTCCCTGGTGACCTCTTGGTAGTTCTTGAACTTTGACTGCAGTCTTGTAACCATCTCTTGGTGTTCTGATGGATTTTGGAAAGTGAGGAGCATATGGTGCGGCTGGTGCTGTTGGTTTGCTCTTGTACTACAGTACTACTACTGAAGTGGTGACAACACATCAAATGCATGTGGTGAGGCTGCTGCTTGCATGTGGGCCTGAGATGGTGCTTGTCACCAAATGTCTCTTTTCCTCTTGCTAGTGCAAGCCACGGCTGGGTTCTTGATCTTATCAGGTGTCATCCTATTTTCCATTCTTTTCAGTTGCCAAGTGCATAAACTCCTTGTTAGGCTCTATTACTAAATAGACTTTAATTTGGTGAACCTGCTAATATAAGCTGATGGCTGAAACTAATCATAGGCTTAACTACTAATGCTTTAATCCTGGTAGTTTAAATGCCTTGTTCTCATGTGGCTTTGATTCATTTTGTAGAGATCAAATGAAGAAGAAAGCAAGATCAAGATAGAAGGATTGGAGTTAGCTTAGTCTTTATTTCTTTTTGTCTAATGTAATCTTCTTTTACTTTTGTACCTTGTAATATCTAATGTTGTATATTATTCTTTTGCGAATAACTACCTGTAATATTTAATATTTATTGTTGTATCTCTCCTATATTGCTATTATTGAATATTATGGAAGTGTAATATCTATTCTTTTAGGAGTAATAAATCCAGTGTGTTATTTAAATCCAATATTACTTCATATGACTTATTTTAAATTCCAATTCTATTTCAAATTTTCATCTGGATTATTATTATCATTTATATTTGAATTGAATTCAAATTGTTTCCCTCAAAACAAAGATGTGCCATAAAGGTCATGTCGAAATCTATCGCACTTGCTCCGATGTTCCCATCAGTACAAGAGAGAGATCGATCCCTCTATAGCTTATTTTGTTTTGCGCGAAAATTCCCTGGATTTTCTTATGCATGAATGCAATGCACACATCTTATCTCAGCTTATTTCTAAGCTCTAATGCTGGGATGTTACAGACTCTCCCCCTTAAAATCAACTTCGTTCCCGAAGTTCGTACTCTTGCGTTTCAGAATGAGGTGTTGACTTGTATTGGTCACGACATTTCTCAACTCCATTGTGATCACCAATGGGGATAATTGTGGTATCCCGTATACATATCTTTTTCCTTGAATAATCTTCATACTTGGCAACTTCCAACTCTCGTTTCCAATATGTAGCATTACTCTTTTTACTACAATCCCTTGGGTTATGTCTTTATAGTCCTACTTAGGATTGGTTTTGGTCACATTTAATCCATTCCATCCAGGCTATCCTATTACTCTACACTGGCCTATATTGGACTACTTTATTTCCCCTTTAAGGACAACTTATGAGTTGTTTCTTCAAGAACTAGTCCACTAGGTTTAAGTTATTATGTCTCCTTTGATCTTTCATCCAGACATACTCTTGAGAATACTCTTATACAAATGACTTCTTATAACTTTATGAGAATAAGACTTAATCCCATCATGACTCGGTACTTTTTTTCCAACCTTTAGTCGGAAAGTCAGGTAACAACACTTCAGTGTTTATTGTTTACTCTCCCCCTTGGGGTTTCCTAATGGTCTATAATTTGCCTGTTTAATACCTATTAACTCAATAGTAAGGATATTGGTCTCTATCTACCTTATACTTTACCTCTCGAAGGTCTCTACGAAAGAACCTATGATGTACCCACATAATTGTGGATCTCTGTAACCAATATCCCAATATTACTTGTCTTACTTTCAATCCTTTTGGGCGTTCTCTCATTGGTAAACCCGTTTTCGTGAAGCGTCTCGAAAGCCATTCGCTTTAATTTTTTTTATACTTCTTTATGACTCTCTTAACTTAGGCCAAGTTTTATGCTCTTTAACAAAGATGACCTAACTAGCTAAACTGCTAGGATACCAGCTACGAATACTAGCCGCGGATCCTCCTTGGTATATGGATTACTGATATGTTGCTAACGTGTCCATAATTTTTGATGTTCCATGCTTGGTTTTATCTACTTTCTTATGTTTTGTTCCAACTTTGGAGTACTTTTCATACACTTTCTTGGAATAACCTATTAACAAGATGCCACAATGCCAGCTGCATGTTTTCTATTGATTTTGGTTCCAGGAAGTCAGAAAATGAATATTCTCGGAATTGGATGGGAAAAAAGCCAAAGTCAGTTTTTCACCGAGGAGGACACGAAGCCAGAATACGAGACGGAGAGGGGCTGGGCGGGCGCCACACCACCTGGCCGCGCGGCCAAGCCTGGCCCGCGCCAGGGGGTGGTCTGGCCGCCCCCAAGCACCCCCTCGGCCTCCCCTTCCGACTATAAGATGCCTCCGATACAAAAACCCTAAGTACTCGATCAAAATTCCACGAAAGAGTCTGTAGCCGCCGTCATCTCCATCCCTAGATCGGGAGGGATCTGAAGCTCTTCCTGGGACCCTGTCCGAGAGGGGAATTCACCCTGGAGGCCTTCTTCATCACCATGCAAGCCTCCGGTGTGATGCGTGAGTAGTTCATCCTTGGACTACGGGTCCATGTAGTAGCTAGATGGTTGGTTCTTCTCCTTTGTGCTATCATGTTTAGATCTTGTGAGATCCGTTCATGATTAAGATCATCTATTTGTAATCATACATGTTGTGTTTGCGGGGATCCGATGGATATTGAGATGCTATTTAAGATTGATTATTGATTTTATCATGTCTTTGTTATTTGTGATCTTGCATGCTTTCCGTTGTTAGTAGCTATCTTGGCCAAGTATATGCTAGCAACTCCAAGAGTTAGTATTTATGCTTGATAGTGGGCTCATGCCTCTAGTAATCTAGGGAAGTGACAGAAATCTCTAAGGTACTAGATGTGATGTTGCTACTATGGAGAAAACAACAATCCTTTGTTCATAGAACAATCGTATTGTTTACTTTACATGCAATGCGTAATGCAATTATCTGTTGCTTGCAACTTAATACTGGAGGGGATTCAGATGATAAACTGAAGGTGGATTATTAGTCATAGATGAAGTTAGATGGCAGTCTATGTATAATGTTGTAATGCCCAATCAAATCTCAAAGGAGTCAAGATGATTAGTATATGCTTGTATGTTTTCTCGATGTTTGTCAATTGCCCCGCTGTAATTTGTTCACCCAACATGTTATCTATCTCAAGGAGAACCACCACTAGTGAACTATGGACCTCGGCCCTTTCTTTTACCATCAATCTACAACTGTTTATTGTTTTCTGTTTACTTTCTGCAAGCTTTTACTTTCTTCCACTCGATACGTTTGAAAGGACATTTACTGTCATAATCACTTTTGGTGTCTGTTCACAACTAGTAGTAGACCCTTTTACAGTTTGCTATTGTCTACAGGGTGATATTCTACAAAGGAAAAAGGACCATTGGCATGTGGATCATTTCCTGCATTTGATCTTGTAACTTGGGGATTCCAGACCGGAGTCTCCGATCTACACAAACCGGAGTCTCCGGTGTGGTCCGGAGTTTCCCAGGAGTCTCCGGAGTGGCCTCTGTTTTTATGCCCAGGTCTGCCAGTAAGGTGGTCTGGAGTTTGGTCCGGAGGTTGGTCCGAAGTCTCCGGTCTCTATCTCAGACCGGAGTCTCTGGTGTGGAGGGACCGGAGTCTCCGGTCCTCTTGGCTCCCAACTGAGCTAGGTCATTCTGTCAAGGGGTCCGGAGGCTGGTCCGGAGGTGGACCGGAGTCTCCGGTGTAGACCGGAGTCTCCGGTGTGGTGACCGGAGTCTCCGGTCTGCTTCTTCTCCAACGGTCAGAAAAACGGTTCGCTGACAGAAGGGCTATAAATAGGGGACCTTATCCCCTTGTTCTAGCTGCTCGTCCACCTCAAGAACACCATGTCCATTTGAGCCACCAAATCAACAAGATCTCTTCATCCAACCATCCAAAGTCTTTGATCTTTGGAGAATCAAAGGAGGAGGCCTTGATCTACAGCTTCACCAAGAGAGATCTTCATTTCCCCCTCATTCACTTGAGGGCCCCCCATACTCTAGTGTTTCATTGGAAACCCTAGGTTTTGATTTGGTTCTTACAAGCTTGTCTTTGATTGTTTGACAGCTTGCTTGTATTTGGGAGCCTCCAATTAAGTTGTGGATGTGTGCCCCGAACTCGTTGTAAAGGTGCCGGCTTCCACCTCGAAGGTTTCCGTATAGTGGAAGGGGTGAATCGAACCCGTTGGGGTGAGGTTCATCGGAGAACAAGGGAGGCCTCTCGTGGCGTTGGTGGTTTGAAACCACCCCCTCTCCAAACCTAGACGTACTTCCCTTCAAAAGGAAGGAACTACGGGAAACAAATCCTTGTGTCTCCGTGTGCTCCACTTTGGTTCCTTCTACCCTTTACTACACTTTACTTATCTAGTTATTGTTTAGTTAGTGCTTGCTTGTCATATAGGTAAATTCACCTTAGTTGCATAATCTAGAGAATTTACCTTTCTTGTCAAACCCTAATTTGAAAAGGAGTAAAGTTTGAAGTATCACCTGTTCACCCCCCCTCTAGGTGCCCATACGATCCTTTCAATTGGTATCAGAGCCTCGGCTCTTTATTCGGGCTTAACCGCCTAAGAGATTATGGGCAACCCAGAGGAGGGAGAAAGTGAGGCTAGCCATTCAGTGACCATGGTAGATCTCAAGAATTTGGAAACAAGCTTGAGCTCTACCTTGGGCAACGAAATCCTACAATTGCGTCAACTCTTTGAGCAACTTGTTAAGGATAAGCAAACCTCACCTCCTCCCTCTCTAGTGGAAACACCACCAAACCCAAAGGCTAATGCTCCGGCAAAGCCTTTGGAGGAAGTGGCAGGGGATGAACATAATTCCACTAACTCCGCCACCAAAAAGGGTGATGGGAAGGAAGAGTTCCATACGGTTCCCGGATGGTACTCTCCCAACCCTCCTATCCCTCATCCACATATAAACAATAGAGGAGACCCACCTAAGTTAGTTGCACATACTTTTGCTCAATGGTAAGTGTTAACGAAATCTCATGTGCGCAGCTCTTGCATTGAATTGTGGAATATTATTGAAGATGGACTCAAAATTGAGGATCCAACCAACTTGACGAGAAGAGAAGTGGTCAATAGCCAACTCAATGTGACTGCCTTGCACATGATCCAACTTGGGGTGGGGCCAAAGGATTTTCTCCACATTGAGCACTACAACACCGCCAAGGAAGCTTGGGATGCTCTCATTGACTTGTTTGTTGGCAATGAGAGTATGAGGAGAAATAGATATGATGCCTTAAGCAATGAGGCCGAAGGTTTCTTCATGAAGGATGCTGAGGATCATGAAGACATGTATCGAAGACTCAAATCCACAGCCACCGCTTTCAGGAATGTTGGCGCCTCTCACATTGATGACGCTTGGATCAAAAGGAAGTATGTGAGTGCTCTCATGCCCTTTGAGCCTACTGACTTGAAAAGTCTCCAAGGAAGACACAACTACCATCTCATGACCTCCAATGAAGTGATGCAAGAGATGGCAGCCTTCAAGGTTGCTGCCAAGAATGCCAAAGACGCCCGTGCTCGTGCCATTGGAATTAGTAGTGGTGTCAATCTTGCCTTGAATGCCAAGGTTGTGGAGTATGATGAAGATGAAGGAAGTTATGAGGGACCTTCAATGAGCCACCCTGATGATGTCAAGACTGCTCATGGTGAACAGATTGCCTTCTATGCAAGAAACTTTTGGAAAGACCCCGCCAAGGCCAAGATGGAAATGCAACGAAGAAGCAACCCCAATGGGAGAAGAGACAATGGGTCCAAGTTGAGAACTTGTTTCAATTGTGGTGACCGTTATCACTTCGTTGCAGCTTGTCCCTATGAGAAAAGAGAAGATAATGGAGGTAAACTTGTGTTGAAGAAGACCTCCAAAGTTCCATATAAGAAACCCTTCATCAAAAGAAACCTAACCAACAAGAAGCCGGGAGAAATTGTCTTGATCACACATGAAGAGTACTCCTCCGATGATGATGATGAGGAGGAAGAAGAGGATACACCAAGTGGTGTGGCGGCTCTTGCCACTACCTCTACTCCTTCATTCTCACTCTTCGCCTCTCCAAATGAGAATATCTCCAACAAGAACGTCACTTGCCTTATGGCAAGAGGAACGGAGGTATTATCATCATCACACTCCACTTCCTTAATCAATGATGATTTTGATGATGAGTTATCTCTTGAGGTCAAAAAGGAACTAGTTGCTTTTGATGTGTTTATGAATAACTTGCAAGGGGAACACAAGAAACATGTTGTGGACCTCCTAAATCAACTTTCACACACACAAGAACTTCTAGATGAGAGATGCCAATTAGGAAGAGAGCACATGATTGAGGTAGAAGCTCTTAGTAATGCTCTAGAAGAAGAACAAGAAACTAGAATATCTCTTGAAATGAAACTAGAGGGCCTTGATGAAGATAATGACCTCATTATTAATAAACTCATCAAGGAACGTGGTCATGCTATTGCTAAATACAAAAAGGCTAAAAAGGATAAGATTGAGTTTCATGTTGTTCATAAAAAACTTGCCGAGGACCTTAGGACACTTGACAAGGCTCACAAGGCCTTGGAAAGTGAACTCCCGTCCCTCACAAAGTCTCGTGAAAAGCTTCAAACTCAATTGATCAATACTCCCTCACCTAGTACATTCATTACTTCTAGTTGTACAAATATTCTTGAAGAACATGCTAGATTGAAGGGGGAGCTAGCTCAGACTTCCTTTCCTAAAGGAAACAAGTCTATTGATGACCTCTTAAACAAGCAAAGGTCAAATGGTGAAAAAAGGGGCTTAGGCTTTGTCTTAAAGCCAAGAAGAAAAAGAATAACAAGAAGAAAGAAGGCCAAGCCCGCTCAAGAAAAGAACAAGGTCTTTGTGGGAAGTAAGACCACAAGTGGCAAAACTATGTCTCATGATGATTTTGCGGGTAGTGTTAACCCTCACTATGTCTTAATGCGTGATTACTATGGTGATGTGTATGCACAATATGTTGGCCCTTTTGATGGGTATATTGCATGGTCGATTTGGGTTCCCAAGACCCTTGTTGCTAACAAAAGAGGACCCATTGAGAAATGAGTACCTAAAAACTAGTTTGATCTTTTGTAGACCGTAACACCCTCGAATCGGCCCTATGCAAGTTTTAGCCCTTTCCGCCAAACCCGCATAGAAACGATTCAAGGACGGCCACCAGGCACTTTCGTGCGGGTGGAAAACAAAGTAATACCATTAGACAACAGTCCTCGATGGGACCCACAGAACAGTTATATATACAACAGTGACTCAACGAGTCAAGAATACAGATATACAATACAAAGATCCAAATCACCTTGAAAACGATAGAGCGTCCGACTACAGACAAGATGCAAATGGGGCTAAGAGCCCTAAATAATAACCAATGGCGTCCATAACCCTGCCCAGGCCAAGCCGGAAGGGTAACCCTGCTAACGACGACGATCTCAAATATGCTAAAACAAAAGGGGTGCCGACAAAGGGCAAAGGAAAAAGAGGAGCGTCAGTACTGAGGCCAGTACACAGCGAGGCTAGAATTCGGCGGCTCTCGCCTACACAGGTATGGTGGGCTGAAGCGGCAGCGCAGCGACACGAAACAACCTATAGAGACTCTGTAATACTGGCGGCTATTAGAGAGGGGTAAAAAAGACCTATTCGGATCCAACCTGATGCTAACACCACACATACCCATCCTGGTATTCCCCCTCGAGACCAAACGAGGAAGTCAAGCTGAGGAAAACTCACACAGTTGGCAGTTTTATTTAATCTTTTCATGGTAGTTATCCAACTTACTATTCGTCTCAGATACAGGTCAAATTATAACAGTAAACTTTAGTTATAGTTGTCTATGGTCGAGAAATTGTGCTCCAAGTCGTCCATAACCGCGGACACGGCTTTTCGAAAAGATTTAACCCTGCATGGGTGCACCAAAGTATCCACACGCACTTCGACCCTTTTTGCCAGATCAATTAACATACACCCATCGGTATGTCGGCGGGGCCTAAGTCATGACGTTTCCCAGACCCAAAGCGAGTACATGGGGGGCCACCCCACTAAGCTACCCGCAACAAAGTCGGCCGGCTCCGAGGCGGACCCAGGGTTTCCGACAACGGCGGTAAACGATTGGGAACCCGAAAAGGGGGGACTGGGCTTGTCAATACCGCGAAAATGTGGCGTGATCCAAAACAGTACAGGTGCTCCACGCACAAATTAAATAAAGCAGTAACATGGCATAAGTACAGAATAGTAATAAAGCCCCAAACTACTTGTGGCCCCCGGTACAGTACTTTGAAATCAGGTAGTAAGCCGATGGGGGTGCCCACACACCCCACTTGTGGTTAGCGCGCTCGATCTCAGAACATGTGTCAAGAACTCGGGTCCTAGGGGACACTAGTGAGCGGTTAAGATCCAAATATTGACTATTACCCACCGATGCCTCTGCATTATATCTACCAACAACATTAATTAATAAACTATAATTAGAATCATGATCAACGCCATCATTAAGCATGTGCCAACCTCCCAACAACTGTGGATCATCGACGACGCGAGGCAACACCTGAGCAAGCAACTACGACTCGCAGGGCCAACTATCTATCAAGCAACAGGTAATAGGAGGTGTCCAAGGCACTATAACGGCTGCAGGAATATAACTGGTACAGAACACTAAAGCATCGCGACACGGATAGCAATAGATCAACAGGAGGAAATAAAGACTATAAATGCAAAATAGGTAGAAAGGGGGAGAATGCTCGCCTGAGAAATACTGCCGAAGGATCATATCCGGAGAACTTGTCGGTACTCGCATCCACTCACCGGCCTAATCCGCGAAGAAGCAAACACTAGAACAAACACCGGATGCACTATTTAATACTATGGCAGAAGATCCGGCATGATTATGATATGATGCATGGCATGTGAAAGATACGGTGCAACTAGGCAATATTAAGCGGAACCGGGGTCCCGACAATTGATTATATGGTTCAAGTTGTTTAGAACCCCCGCAATTTAAATGTTGTCTTATCAAGGCAAAACATGGCATTGGTTCGCTACTCAAATTTAAATGGAGGCGCTAATAGACAGGAGTAACCCGCATATGCGCTCCATATTTACTTATGAGGTGAATCGGCATAATGCCCCCAAACCACAGACAGGTATGCATGCATGAACAATTTAATATGCGACAGTTGATAATGTCATATTATAAAAATAGGGGCTTAGGGTCGCACATCTGGGTTCGGCAGATCTTGGGTTCCGGGGGTCCGGGGTTCGACAGGGTTCGACGGGGGAACGGCTCGACAAGATCGGTCTCGGACAATGGAAGTAGATCTTGTCGCATCCGGGAAGAAGGACTTGGTTCTACGTCGGGGGCGCATCGGATCCGCCCCGGTCGATGTCGATCTTGTCGTCGATGGCGAACTTGAGTAGATCGGGTACCGGGGGTCTTCGGATCCGTGAAGAAGATCTTGTCGCACGGTGTCCGGGAAGGAGAACTTGGCGTGCCGCCAGGTTCGGTCTTCGAGGTTTTGACTTTGTTGTCGATGACGGACTTGTTCCGAGCATGTGGTCTTGGGCCCATGATGAAGTACTTTAGGTTCCCGCTTCGGATGGTGGTGGAGATCTTGAATCAACATCGATGGTTTTCAAGAACCTTGTGTATCTCTCGGATCCCTCTCGTGCATCGGGTACAAAGGAAGGCACATAGGTATGGTGTGCAAGAGAAGTACACATGAGCCAAAGATTAAACGACATCGTTTGGCTCACCGACATCACCGCAGCAAGCAGATAAAAAGGCAGGAACACATAGGCATATGCGTGCGCGGCCGTAGAACAACACTGCTGCGGTGGGCTTGAGCAGGAGGTTGCAACCTTCGGCCCCTGGGCGTGCAGCGGCGGAAGAGGCGGAGCGCACAGCGAGGCAGAGGTAGAGGACGCCGGAGGAGAGGTAGAGCGGAGGCGCCGGGGAGAGCCGAGGCCGTGGGCACCAGTCACGAGGACGCGCAGGGGGCGACGGAGGTTGAGGATCGAGCCAGTGGCGGCGACGGTGGCCTGAGGAGGCAGACGAGGGAGGATGGTGGCCGCCGCTACAGGCGCTGACGGTGGCGGAGAAGCCTTGGCGACGAGAGGAGGAGCTCCGAGCAGGGAGGACGAGGCCGGGGTCGCGGGTGGCGTCTGCGGCCGACGGAAGCAGATAGGACGCGCTGGAGGGCGGCCGTCGCGGAGCTGGGCTCGCACAGGATGATGAGGACATCCCTACAATTACACCTACCCCAATGGCTACTGAAGATGCTACAACTGTTGCAAGAAAGGATCAGTCCAATGAGATTAGAATTGGACCTATTACAAGAGCTCGTGCTAAGCTACTAGAACAACAGGTGAATTTACTCCTAAACGAATCTGGTACTTTGATTGATGAGAACTTTATACTACCTAAGTCTATGCATTTATGTATGACCAGGTTCGTTGGAGAAACAAGCATGGCGCGAGGAGGAGAAGGGCTACAAGAGAAGTCCAACATGATGATCGCCCAAGGATGCACGAGGGAGGAGCGGGAGGAAGGCGCAAGAGAAGATCATCAAGACGGAGGCAAGAAGATCTGCCACGACTGGAGTGTCCGGCCGGATCCCCCCGGACTGTCCGACCTGGTCGAGAGGCGAACTGGCGTGGACAATCAGAATATCAAATCGGACACTACTCGGACACCATCCAGAAACTTTGAAGTTTCCGGCCAGACCGGACTGTCCGGCGCACTTCACCCGGAGTGTCCGGCCTGACCGGCCTGTCCGGCCGATTTCGACCGGAGTGTCCACCCGCCGACCGAATCTGGTCTGAGTCGGTTTGTATCAGTTTGAGTCGTTTGCGTGTCGTTTCGGTTTCTGGCCGCCCCAGCTACCCTTATAAGCCTTGGGACAACCCCTAGTTAGGTTTTAGACCACGTTAAAATATTTTGGAGTTGTTTCTTTCATAGAACCTCTGGAATTACCCTGTGTTCGAAATCTACCAACTATAATTGAGTGTGATCTGTTGTTCCATTGGGAATTAGTAGATTGCATACTACCTTTCGTGGTCACGGCTGCGTGCGCAAGAGCGTGGTGTTGTGAATATCCTACAAGGTTCGAGAGCTGTTGCATTGGCATCAGGGATTGAGCGGGAGAGTTCATAGCTACAGGCTAGTTATCTATCATCCACCATCATCACCGCCATCCGCTTACTGAGAAGATCGGGCCACCCCATATCATCTTGGTATCAGATTTCCAGTGTTGCCTCGGTAAGCATCCACAAATCCACCCATATATTAGAGAGTGTGTTTCATCCTATATAGAAAAAAGGCTTCCAAAAAGATTTGCCATAGACTAGATTGCATCGTTTTCGAGTTTTAGTTGCTGATTGTATCTTCTCGTAGATCCGATCTGCAGGTTTTCCTCGTAGGGAACTAGTTTCCGTTTGTGTCTAGGTTTAGGGTTGATCTTGTTTTCCGTTGTTTCCACCGTTACCGTTTCCGCAAGTCTTTATCGTTTTTTCCGAGTCCACATAGCGTACTTTTGTTTGCATACCATAGACACAGCCTATCTAAAGCATCTGTGCCTAGGAACGTACCCACGAGACTAGTTGCTTTGCTCCGACAGGCTGCTCATTAGGTTTTTGAGGTGCAGAAATTTTCGACAGGCGAAACCGGACTATCCAGCCGACTCACACCGGACTATCCGGCTCAACCGGAGTCTCCGGCGCATATCAACCGGACTATCCGGCGCAGTTCTGTTATAAGTTGTTGTACTCGTTTGCATTAGAGTAATATAGTTGAAAAATCAAAAAAAAGAGAATCAGTATAAAAAAAGAAGAGAAAGAGCGAAAAGAGCTACAAGCCTGACAAAAAGAGAGATATAGAAGTGTGCGATTTGGGAGGCCTTGTTGTGTATAGCACTAGTAGATTGAGCAATCTTGTGCCTGTTCTATTTGAGCTATTACTAGCGTCTCTCTTGTGCATTGCAATATTCCTTTTCATAAGTTGCTTTGCCACGTTTATCTCCACTGTGTGTGTTTCTTGGGTATTTGTACGATCAACACTAGGACTTGTTTGCGGTGTAGATAGGATACCATACCTATAGCTCCACCTTTACATAACTTGTGTGCCCTGCGATCGTTCTCTATACCTTTGATATTCACTTCATCACATCGAGTGCATCAGTCTTTGATTTCGTTTGGTAGAGCATCTCTATTCACTTTGGAACGGTAAGATCTCCTTTCTTATTAGTTGTGAGTGAGTTGTGAGAGTTCCACCATACAGATTTTGATTTTTGCACTAACCTACTAATCATGTCTTCTAGTGATGATGATGTTGTGTTGCAGAAAAAGAAGGATGAGGAGCTCGTCAATTGGCGTGAATATGAGGCTTTGAAATCCCACTTGAAACGTGTGTTTACTAACACGACACATGCCATTGACAAGAATCTCCAAGATATGAACATGAGATTGGATCAGCATGTTGGGACGGTTGATACTATCCAAACGCAAGTGGCTACGCTCAATGGCAATGTCACCGCTTTGCAGCAGTCCATTGAGGGTTTAACAGCTGCCTTACATAGAAGGGAAGATCCTCAACATGATGATGCCTTTGATGATTTCGAGGAGGGTAGCGCTGTTGATGCTGCTCCACATGTTGGCAGGGGACGTGCTATTCCCCCTGTCCATGCACCTGCTCATGGTCGTGGGTTTGCCCATCTTGGGCGTGGTCCACGTGTGCCCAACCAAGCTATTGATGACGGTTTGGGCAAGCCAAAATTCTCAATTCCTAAGTTTGATGGTTCCATTGATCCTGAAGACTACATTACATGGGAGTTGAAGATTGAGAAACTCTGGCGCTTATTTGACTATCCAGAAGATAAGAAGGTCAAGCTTGTAGCATCGGAATTTGATGGTTATGCTTTACGTTGGTGGGATGCTCTTGTGCAACATAGGAGGGAGGACAATGAACTTCCTGTGAGGGATTGGCGCGAGATGAAACAAATCATGAAAGCTCGTTTCGTACCAACCAACTACTTGCGATCAGTTTTTGATAAATTGACGCAACTGAAGCAAGGCACCATGACAGTTGATGAGTACTACATGGAGATGGAGATGCTTATGCAGCGTGCTAGAATTCGTGAGTCCATTGAGATGACCATGCAGTGATTCCTAAACAATTTGAAGTTACCGATCAAGAGCATCGTTCGTCATCACAAGTATGAGACAATGAATGAGTTGTTGCATCATGCTAGAGAGGCCGAATCCCAGTTGGCAGAAGAGGGGAAGTCACGTGCTCATTTTCCGTCCTCCAGCAGATTTTCGGCCAGGTCCACACCTTCTACAGCCGCGCCACCAGCTGTTGTTCCCTTTACACCATCAGCCAAGCCCGCAAGTACACCTTCATTTGGTTCTAATGCTCGGAAACCCGCTGCTCCTGCTGCTAGCTCGGGTTCCAACATGTCTACTGCACGTACTCGTGATGTGGTGTGCCATACTTGTGGAGGTAGAGGTCACTACAAGAAAGATTGTCCAAACAGCAAGGTTATGTTTGTTAATGAACAAGGTGAAGTAGAAAGTGGAGATGAAGCTTGTGATGATGATATTGATGATGGCGAGGTTGGTGCTGATGCATATGCTGAGCGTGCACCCACTATTGTCGTATCTTCACGTGTACTTAGTGTGCAACCGGTTGAGGAATCCTAGCATTGCAACTTGTTCCAAACAAAAGCTCTAGTTGGACCAAACAAAGCTTGCAAGGTAATTATTGATGGAGGTAGCTGCAGAAATCTTGCAAGTAAGGAACTATGTGCCAAACTGAATTTGACATACTTACCTCATTCCAAGCCATACTACATACAATGGTTGAGCAACAATGGTGAGATGAAGGTAAATCATATGGTACGCGTGAATTTTCAAATAGGGCCATACAAAGATTCTATTGATTTTGATGTGGTTCCTATGACTGTTTGTCACTTACTATTGGGTCGGCCTTGGCTCTATGATCGCCATGTGCAACACAATGGTCGAGCCAATACATATCATTTGGAATTCAAAGGAAAGAAGATTACTATGCAGCCCATGACACCACAAGAAATTGTGAATGATTCTCGCCAGAAGATAGAGGTGAACTTGAAGGAAGATACTACCACTCGGCGAGATTGTGTCACAGCTGTTCCTGATGTAATTGAGCCTAAATTTAGTGATATAACAAAAAGTGAGAGAGTGCCTGGGTTATTGATATTAGCCACCAAGGAGGATATGAGAGAGTTTCGTGAGGATCCTACAGCCATGCCACTTGTGCTCATGTATAAGGGCGAGGTATTGGTTTCTAACGACATGACCCCTATTTCTCTTGGTGTCTCTTCTGTTTTGCAGGATTTTGGGGATGTGTTTCCAGAAGACGTACCCGCAGGTTTACCCCCATTGCGTGGTATAGAACATCAAGTAGACCTGATTCCTGGCGCCACACTTCCCAACCGTGCACCTTACAGGACTAATCCCGAAGAAACTAAGGAAATTCAGAAGCAAGTACAAGCGTTGCTGGATAAAGGGTACATCCGTGTCTCTCTTAGCCCTTGTGTTGTTCCTGTTATTTTAGTTCCTAAGAAAGATGGTACTTGGCGCATGTGTGTTGATTGTAGAGCGACTAAAAACATCACTATTCAATATCGTCATCCTATTCCACGCTTAGAGGATATGCTAGATGAATTGAGTGGTGCTGTTGTTTTCTCTAAAATTGACTTGCCTAGTGGTTATCATCAAATTAGAATGAAAGAAGGGGATGAATGGAAAACTGCTTTCAAAACTAAATTCGGTTTGTATGAGTGGTTAGTCATGCCGTTTGGTCTTACTAATGCACCTAGTACTTTCATGCGTTTGATGAATCATGTTTTGAGAGAGTTTATTGGTCGTTTTGTGGTTGTTTACTTTGATGATATACTTATATAGAGCCACACAAAATCTGAACATTGCACTCATATTAGACAAGTTTTGCAAGTGTTACGTGATAATAAACTGTGTGCTAATCTTGAGAAGTGTACATTTGCAAAAGATAAGGTCATATTCCTACGATTTGTTGTTTCTAAGCATGGAGTAGAGGTAGATCAATCTAAAATTGAATCAATTCAGAATTAGCCTAGTCCAATGAATGTTAGTCAAGTGCGTAGTTTCCACGGTCTCGCTGGTTTCTATAGGCGCTTTGTGAAAGATTTTAGCACCATTGCTGCACCTTTAAATGATTTGACAAAGAAAGATGTTCCTTTTGTTTGGGCGCGGCCCAAGACATTGCTTTTGATACGTTAAAATGGTTGCTTACTTCTGCACCATTACTTGATTACCTGATTTTTCGAAGCAATTTGAAGTTGAATGTGATGCTAGTGGTATAGGCATAGGTGGCGTTTTGATGCAAGAGGGTCGGCCTATAGCTTATTTTTCTGAGAAATTGACTGGTGCTCGTTTGAATTATTCTATCTATGATAAAGAATTGTATGCACTTGTTAGAGTACTTGAGGTTTGGCAACATTATTTGTGGCCAAAGGAATTCATCATACATTCTGATCATGAAGCATTGAAATACTTGAAAGCTCAATCAAACTTGCATAGAAGATTAGCTAAATGGGTTGAGTTCATTGAGTCTTTTCCTTACATCATTAACTATAAGAAGGGAAAAGAAAACGTTGTTGCTGATGCTCTATCTAGGAAGAACATGCTATTAACCAATCTTGATGTTAAAATTCCTGGATTAGAAGCTATTTGTGCACTTTATGCAACTGACCATGATTTTGCTGAACCATATCGTTTGTGTGCTCTTAGAAACGCATGGGATAAGTATCATATACATGATGGATATTTGTTTCGAGCTAACAAACTATGTATTCTAGAATCGTCGTTGCGTTTGTTCTTAGTGCAGGAATCACATGCTGGTGGTTTGATGGGTCACTTTGGGCGTGAGAAGACGTTGCTCATGCTTGTTGATCACTTTTATTAGCCCAAGATGAGGCGTGATGTGTACAGATTTGTGGGCCGATGTATTACATGCCACAAGTCGAAATCTAAGCTGAAGCCTCACGGTTTGTATACACCTCTCTCTGCACCAACTAGTCCATGGGAAGACATTAGTATGGATTTTGTGCTAGGTCTACCTAAAACTCAGAGAGGTCATGATTCCATATTTGTGGTAGTGGATAGGTTCTCTAAGATGGCTCATTTTATTGCCTGCCACAAAAGCGACGATGCGTCGCATGTTGCTAACCTGTTTTTCAGGGACATCGTGAGATTACATGGAGTACCAAAGACAATTGTTTCTGACCGTGATGTGAAATTCATGAGCTACTTTTGGAAGACCTTATGGGGGAAGCTAGGAACGAAGTTGCTGTTCAGTACTACATGTCACCCCCAAACAGATGGTCAAACGGAGGTGGTGAATCGAACATTGTCACAGCTGCTAAGGACCATGATTAAAAAGAATCTGCGGGAGTCGGAAGAGTGTTTTCCACATGTTGAATTTGCTTACAACAGGGTTGTGCATTCAACTACTCAGCTTTGTCCTTTTGAGGTGGTGTATGGTTTCAAGCCATTTACGCCACTTGATATGTTGCCTCTGCCATTACATGAGAGGGTTGATATGGAGGCATCAAAACGTGCTGATTATGTGAAGAAAATACATGAGAAGACTCGAGAGGCTATTGAGAAGAAAGGCAAGAACATTGCTGCTGCAAGGAATCAAGCAAGGAAAGAAGTATTGTTCGAGCCTGGAGATATGGTTTGGGTGCATCTACGCAAGGATAGGTTTCCACTACTTCGAAAGTCTAAATCGAAGCCACGTGGTGCTGGTCCTTACAAGGTGTTAGCCAAGATTAATGATAATGCCTAGTCGGTTGATATACCTATTGAAGAGTTTGGTGGAGTTAGCAACAACTTCAACGTTGCTGATTTGTCACCATATGCTGGAGAAGACCTTGGAGCGTCGAGGTCGACGCCTTTTCAAGGGGGGGAGATGATGAGGACATCCCTACAATTACACCTACCCCAATGGCTACTGAAGATGCTACAACTGTTGAAAGAAAGGATCAGTCCAATGAGATTAGAATTGGACCTATTACAAGAGCTCGTGCTAAGCTACTAGAACAACAAGTGAATTTACTCCTAAACGAATCTGGTACTTTGATTGATGAGAACTTTATACTGCCTAAGTCTATGCATTTATGTATGATCAGGTTCGTTGGAGAAACAAGCATGGCGCGAGGAGGAGAAGGGCTACAAGAGAAGTCCAACATGATGATCGCCCAAGGATGCGCGAGGGAGGAGCGGGAGGAAGGCGCAAGAGAAGATCATCAAGACGGAGGCAAGAAGATCTGCCACGACTGGAGTGTCCAGCCGGATCCACCCGGACTGTCCGGCCTGGTCGAGAGGCGAACTGGCGTGGACAATCAGAATATCAAATCGGACACAGCTCGGACACCATCCGGAAACTTTGAAGTTTCCGGCCAGACCAGACTGTTCGGCGCACTTCACCCGGACTGTCCGGCCGATTTCGACCGGAGTGTCCGCCCGCCGACCGAATCTGGTCCGAGTCGGTTTGTATCAGTTTGAGTCGTTTGCGTGTCGTTTCGGTTTCTGGCCGCGCCAGCTACCCTTATAAGCCTTGGGACAACCCCTAGTTAGGTTTTAGACCACGTTAAAATATTTTGGAGTTGTTTCTTTCATAGAACCTCTGGAATTACCCTGTGTTCGAATCTACCAACTATAATTGAGTGTGATCTGTTGTTCCATTGGGAATTAGTAGATTGCATACTACCGTTCGTGGTCACGGCTGCGTGCGCAAGAGCGTGGTGTTGTGAATATCCTACAAGGTTCGAGAGCTGTTGCATTGGCATCAGGGATCGAGCGGGAGAGTTCATAGCTACAGGCTAGTTATCTATCATCCACCATCATCATCGCCATCCGCTTACTGAGAAGATCGGGCCACCCCATATCACAGGAGGATGGTTGGGCAACGAGGGCGGCGTGAGGAAGGTCGCCGGCGAGGCGGGGTGGCCGGGCTTGACGAGGAGGTCAGGGACGCTGGCGGGGGAAGGCGCGAAGGTCGAGGCGGAGCCCGCTAGCGAGGTCGAGGGGAAGCCAGAGGAGGGCGGCAACTGGAGGTTTAGGTCGTGGCCAGCGAGGGTGGGGCCCTAGGCGGCACGGCCATGGCGGCGAGGAGGCGCGAGCGCTGTGGCGCTCAGGGAGGCGGGGAGGATGGCGACGGAGGCGCGGCTTGGGTCCGCCCGGTGGCCGGCGGAGCGGCGAGGGGCACTGGGGCGAGGCGGCGAGGAGGGCCAGGCGGCGGCGCGGCTCCGCGTCGCGGTGCAGAGGTGAGAGCGGGGAGAGGGACGGGGGAAGGAGGCGATGGGAGCGGGGTCGGCCTCGTGACGGGAGCGTGGCGACGGGGTCAAGGTGGGGCCAGGGCTAGGAGGGTTTTCGGACGCGGGGACTTGTCGATAGCGAGATGGGGACGCGAGCCTCGGCGCTCACGCGGGCGATGCTGGCCGCGAGGTGGGGCCAGGGTGAAGGGGCGGGGTGGTTGGTGGGAGGTGGAGACCAGGTGGAGTGGGGGGCGTGCAGGGTGTGGCTGGCCGCGTGGTGTGCGTGTGTATGCGGCTGGTGTGTGTGTGGCTGTGGAGTGGGCGGGAAAACAGGCAGGTGGCGGCTGGTGGGGGGAGTAGGTGGGATTAGGGTTTAGGCTAGGAAGGAGGTGGCCGGCTGGGCTTTGGGCCTGGCTGGCTGCCTCCAAAAAAACAACTTTAACTTTGATTTTTATTTTTAAAATAGGTCTTTGTAAATAATTTTAGGCAAATAAAACTATCCGGAAAAGACCAGAGTTTTGATTTGAAATTAAAGAAGGGGCGTTTAGAAAACAAAACCAGACTTTTCGAAAATAGTTTTTAAACGAACCATGCAAGATGAAGACGATGCTCAAATGCAATGTGGCATGATGACATGAGCATGCGGTCATGATGGTGCAATGCACAAAAGCAACATGATTTTCTAGTAGTGGTTTTTGCGGGGTGCCACATAGACCTATGCTTCCGGAGGGTCAAAATGGGTGCTCGATAGTGGATGCACAAGTCATATGACCGGAAGCGCTTCTAGTGTCAAGGAATTGAGACCAAATGTTGATCAAATATCTGTGACATATGCTGACAAATCAAAGTCTAAGGTAATGGGTCTTGGCAAAGTTGTGGTGGCACACGATATTACTCTCGTGGACATCATGCTTGTTGAGACCCTTGGCTATAATTTACTTTCAGTCCGTGCTCTAGGAAAGATGGGTTTTTCTATCTTCATTGATGTTGATATTGTGATCCTCTTGTGGAGCAAGACTCTAAAGGTTGCTTTCGTTGGGTACGTCGAGGATGACTTGTATGTGGTGGACTTCTCCAAGAAAACCACTGCATGTCCGATGTGCCTATTCGGAAAGGCCGACGTGGGTTGGCTATGGCACCGTCGTCTAGCCCATGTCAACATGAGAACTTTGCAAAGCCTTCACAAGGATGGTCATATTGTTGGACTAAAAGAAAATGTTTGCTTTGCCAAAGGTCGTGTTTGCAGGGCATGTGTTGAAGGAAAGGTGCATGATTCTCCCCACAAGCCAAAGAACTACATCAATTCCAAGAGGATCTTGGAGCTTCTTCATGTGGATCTCTTTGGTCCCCCGTCTCATGCAAGTCTTGGTGGGAAGAAATATTGTTTGGTGATTGTTGATGATTACTCAAGATACACTTGGGTATATTTCTTCAAGTTAAAAAGTGAGACCCAAGAGAACTTCATCGACTTCATCAACATGGCTCAACGTCAACATAATGTCCCAATATTAACAATAAGAAGTGACAATGGTACCGAGTTCAAGAACTACACATTAAATGGATTTCTTAGTGATGAGGGAATAAAACATCGATATTCCGCTGCATACACCCCTCAACAAAATGGTGTAGCTGAGAGGAAGAATCGGACTCTCATTGATATGGCTAGGACTATGTTGGCGGAATTCAAATCTCCATACAATTTTTGGGCTGAAGCTATCTCCACCGCATGCCATTCATCAAACCGTCTCTACCTCCGCAAAGAATTGAACAAGACTCCATATGAGATCCTTACCAGTAACAAGCCTAATGTTTCTTACTTCCGAGTATTCGGTTGTAAGTGCTTCTATCGCATTAAGGGCATTCGTTTATCCAAGTTTGATTCCAAAGCATTAGAGGGTATTTTTGTTGGTTATGGTCTCGAATCCCACACTTATAGAATCTATGACAAGCTCTTAGGAATTGTCATAGAATCTTGTAGTGTGGTGTTTGAAGAATATGATGGTCCCCAAGCGGGGCGTGTTGATGTTTGTGATGTAGATGATGAAATGCCTCAGGATGCCATAGGAAGAATGGGTGCGGGTTTCATCCGCCCTGTTGAGGAACCCCTTATGGTGGATCGAGAAGAACTATGCTCTACTCACGTGGAGCCCTCATCTTCACAACTTCAACAAGCTACTGTCGAGGTGGACAACGACCCATGCCAAAGACAAGTTGTGGACCCTCAACCTACTGATCAAGAAGATGCCTCCAGCCAAGAGGTGTTTGAGTCTCTGTTTGCCAGGATGTCCAGTGGTGCTAAGGACATTACACAAGCAAGATCTATACAAACTGCCATAAGTACAGCTAAATACCTGGCCAGTTGTGGTACTGATCATGACCAAGGTCAATCCTCTCCTTCTGTGGAAGAGAATATTTCCAATGATGATCAAGGTCAAGTTGATGGTCAAGACGAGGACCAAAATGATGAAGTGATCCCACCAAGAAACAACAAGGAGATCAAAACTCGTCGCCAAGCTAAAATGGATAGAATATTGGAATTAAGAGACCACACTCTTGAGAATGTGGTTGGAGATCTAAGAAGAGGGATATCTACTCGAGCTCAATTGAAGAATTTTGGTGAGCACCAAGCACACATTTCCATGGTGGAACCAAAGAATGTATGGGAAGCTCTTGAAGATTCGGATTGGTTGGATGCAATGCACAAAGAGCTCAAAAACTTTGAGAGAAACAAAGTATGGAAGTTAGTGGAAAAGCCAAAAGATTGCCGCAATGTTATAGGCACCAAGTGGATTTTCAAGAACAAGCAAGATGAGAATGGAAATGTGATAAGGAACAAGGCAAGATTGGTTGCACAAGGGTTCTCTCAAATTGAAGGCATTGATTATGGAGAGACTTATGCTCCCGTGGCCCGCCTTGAGTCCATCCGTATCCTTCTTGCTTATGCGGCACATCATAATTTTAAATTACAACAAATGGATGTAGAAAGTGCATTTCTAAATGGTCCATTGCATGAGTTGGTATATGTGAAACAACCCCCGGGATTTGAGGATCCCAACTTTTCAAACCATGTCTACAAACTTGATAAGGCTCTCTATGGGCTCAAGCAAGCCCCACGCACGTGGTATGAGCACCTTAGAGAGTTGTTGTTAGATTGTGGGTTTGAGGTTGGGAAAATCGATCCCACTCTCTTTACCAAGAGGGTCAATGGGGAACTCTTTGTATGCCAAATCTATGTAGATGACATTATATTTGGCTCTTCTAACAAAGATTTTAATGATGAATTCTCTAAGCTAATGACTGATAGGTTCAGGATGTCTATGATGGGAGAATTGAGAGTATTTCTTGGTTTTGAGATCAAGCAAGTGAGAGGTGGTACATTCTTCAACCAAGCCAAGTATACTCAAGATATGCTCAAAAGATTTAACATGAAAGATCTCAAAGGAGCCCCTACTCCCATGGCAACAAAGACTCATCTTGAACTAAACCCAAATGGTAAAGATGTGGACCAAAAGGTATACCGGTCCATTATTGGCTATTTGCTTTACCTTTGTGCATCTAGACCCGATATTGTGTTGAGTGTAGGAGTGTGTGCAAGATATCAAGCGGCTCCTAAAGAAAGCCATTTGATGGCAGTCAAGAGAATCTTTCGATATTTGGTCCATACCCCAAACTATGGTATTTGGTATCCTAGGGGCTCTACTTTCTCTCTTTGTGGGTACACGGATTTGGACTAGGCTGGTGACAAGGATGACAGAAAATCAACCTCTGGGGCTTGCCAATTCCTTGGGAGGTCCTTGGTATGTTGGTCTTCCAAGAAGCAAAACTGTATATCTCTTTCCACCGCCGAAGCCGAGTATGTGGCAGCTGCTAGTGCTTGTACACAATTGCTATGGATGAGGCAAACCTTAAAGGAATATGGTGTCCATTGTGACAAAGTGCCTCTTCTGTGTGACAATGAAAGTGCCATCAAGATTGCATACAACCCAGTGGACCATACCAGAACAAAGCATATTGAGATTCGTCATCACTTCATTAGAGATCATGTTGCCTGAGGTGATATTGAGCTTTCATATGTGTCAACCAAAGACCAACTTGCCGATATCTTCACGAAGCCACTTGATGAAGCAAGATTTTGTTATTTGAGGAATGAACTAAATATCGTGGATTCTAGGAGCTTGACTTGATCACCTTGCATACTCACCTATGTCTTGACCCATATTTGGTGTAGGTGTAGGCATGGAAATAGGGGGAGTGTGGTTCTAATTCATTGGACTATCCCTCCCCCCATAATGCCAACATTACGAAATTCATTTCTCTTAGTATCATTTAGTGATATGTGAGCATCATTGATGAGTAGTGGCTATGAACCCAAGGATATTTCTTCGCGGTTTCATGCCACAAACTCCTACATGGTGGCTTCGGCCACCATCCTCTCCTCATTCGAAGAATTGGCTCTTAGCTCGGATTTATTTGGTACTTTGATGAACATTTGGAGAGTTTTCCGTGGTTTTCTTGAGTTTTCACAGTATGTCATCTTAACCCAAGCCCTCTCTCAGTCTTGAAAACCCTCTCTATCTAATATATGTCCCCATACACACACCCTGGAAGTATTTGGTCGAGGAGGACCGGAGTCTCCGGTGTGTTCACACCGGAGTCTCCGGTCTGGGCAGTTTCTGTCCACTTTAAGGGAGGACGGGGTGAACTGAAACAACAGTTTCATTCATCCACCCTCATCCTCCCCTCTCTGCCCCCGTCGCCTCCTCTCCCAAATCTTCTCCCCAGAGGTCAAGAAGCCCCCGGGATCTGCCGTGCCGCCGACCAATCATCTCCTTTCCACCATTGGGTGATTCCCACCAGTGGAATCTCCTCCATGGACAGATCTGGTACCTCTCCTCCTCTTCTTCACCTAGGGTTCTTACCTTACCTTGTTTATGAGGATTGGTACTAGTTTTGACCACTGGAATTCCTTATTTGCGTGCACCTGAGTACTTTATCATTGTTACCATGCCCGATCTGCTGGATTCAACCCCATTGGAGCCTCTCTGATCTTCCCCCGAGTCTCCAAACCGGAGACTCTGGCCCGCAGGCCGGAGACTCCGGTGTGGTTTGAATCTAACACATTTTTCATGGTCTCAATGATTTTGTGCTGCCTCCATGGGACATATATACTTACCTTCATGCTATCTCCCTCACTGCTGTTCACATGCTCTGGCTCTCGTCGTCCTCCTCGCACCAAGGCCAAGATGAAGAGGGGGGATCCTCGCTATGATGAGTTTGAGGGTCAGTACATTGTGCCCCCATCCAACCGCAGACAGCAAGCCCGTGATGCAGCCTATATGCAGCGGGAGCAGGAAAGGGCTGAGGAAGAGAAACGTGCCAAGAGGGCAAAATATGACAACATTCAGTCGTTGGCTCGCATGTCTAAGCAGGATTATCGTGAGCTACAGAAGACCAATTTCTATGAATTGCCTCGCACTAGTGATGACCCCTGTTATTGGAGGAAGGAGCAAGCTGTCTTCATGAAAGACATTTACAGTGTGCTCAAGAGATCTCCAGTATGCCCCCAGAAGTACTTGAGTGTTGAGCAGATGAGGAAGAGCCCCTACTTCTCTGATGCTCTGTGGATTAGTGAGAAGTTGGGGTTGTTCAACTTGATGGAGATCCGTGAAGACTACAACATCACCCTCGTGCAGCAGTTCTACACCACAGTTGTGTTTGGGACTGACCAAGCCAGGACTATGACTTGGATGACTGGCAACCACCGCTGCTCTGCCACGTTCTATGACTTTGCTGAGGCCATCTTCGAGACTTTTCAGGGGGTATCTACTCATGTTGGAGTTCGCATGCACTCAGCAGCTCTTGGGGTGAACGAGAACAAGCTTGCCCCTTTATATGGTAGTGAAGGGGTTGTGGGAGGGTCCAAGGGACTCAAGCCTCTCTACAATCTGATGTTGAGGATCTTCCGCCAGACCATTTCCCCTAGTGCTGGGAATGATGATGCCATCAGATGTGGTTTGGTCAACTTGCTATATCACACCCACAAGACTTACATGGCTGGCCCCGACACTGATGCTGATCCTATTGATGTGATGGACTACATATTTGAGGAGATGTATCATGCCATCTTGTACAGGAAGGCCCCTCCATATGCACCTCTGGTCATGTGACTCATCAACACTCAGCCACATGGTTCGCCACTTGCTATGCCTTCCAACCTTACCGAGCACACTCTCGTATCCCTGTAGCAGAAAGGGGCTATGAGGGCTCCTCCTAGACGCTCCCATGCACATGAGGAAGAGGATATTTCAGAGACTGACAGGGCCCCCTCACCTCCTAGGGCTCGGAGGAAGAATGCTTGCAATGCACCTCTTCCACCCATGACACGTGACTATGTCCATGAGAGGGTCAAGAAGGTCTCATTATGGGAGAGGACCCTGTGCTGCATGAATGTGGACATCCGCAAGAAACAGCATGATTCCTACAAGAGCAACCGCCGCATCGAGAAACTACTCAAGGAGATCAAGGCTCAGGGTGAAGCGTATGATGAGGAAGGTGAGGATGAGTACACTGATGAGCATGGGGCTCAGCCGTCCACCGAGTCAGATCACACTCTTTCGTTTGGGGCATGGAATGCCCATCAGGACAGCTTGGTGGATTGGAAGACCTTCTCTGATGTCACATCTGGGTTTGGGTATCAAGGAACTTCCTTTTCTCGCCCTCACGGCAAAGGGCCTGCAACTCCAGATGATGATGAGGACTATGATGATGATGATGAGGATCTGGATGAGGAGGACGAGGAGGATGATGACGAGGACTACTGACCCGTTGGGACGCTAGCTTAGGTCTTTTCCCTTTTTCGGTGTTTCGATGCCAAAGGGGGAGAATACATTGTCATCGGGATTTGCATGGGTTTGGGCTACTTGATTCGTATTTTCCATCTTGTCTCTATTTGCCGTCTCTATTTGCCTTATTTTATTGTCGGACACTGTTTGCTATTTGTGTGTGTGTGTGACTCTGTGGGTTCTCCAACTTTATTGTAACTCATGTGAGAACTATGTGGTTTATCCATGGTTTATCCATGTTCTACCCACCTTGCCTGCTTTACTTGTTTATCTTTGTGCACATAGATAGGGGGAGCATGTCCATACTCTGTCATACATAATTGCGAATTTTTGTTCATGCAAATTCACTAGTTGTCATCTAACACCAAAAAGGGGGAAATTGTAAGGACATTTACTGTCATAATCACTTTTGGTGTTTGTTAACAACTAGTAGTAGACCCTTTTACAGTTTGCTATTGTCTACAGGGTGATATTCTACAAAGGAAAAAGGACCATTGGCCTGTGGATCATTTCCTGCATTTGATCTTGTAACTTGGGGATTCCAGACTGGAGTCTCCAGTCTACACAGACCGGAGTCTCCGGTGTGGTCCGGAGTTTCCCTAGGAGTCTCCAGAGTGGCCTCTGTTTTTATGCCCACGTCAGCCCGTAAGGTGGTCCGGAGTTTGGTCCGGAGGTTGGTCCGGAGTCTTCGGTCTCAATCTCAGACCGGAGTCTCCGGTGTGGAGGAACCAGAGTCTCCGGCCCTCTTGGCTCCCAACTGAGCTGGGTCATTCTGTCAAGGGGTCTGGAGGCTGGTCCGGAGGTGGACCGGAGTCTCCGGTGTAGACCGGAGTGTCCGGTGTGGTGGCCGGAGTCTCCGGTCTGCTTCTTCTCCAACGGTCAGAAAAACGGTTCGCTGACAGAAGGGCTATAAATAGGGGACCTTATCCCCTTGTTCTAGCTGCTCGTCGACCTCAAGAACACCATGTCCATTTGAGCCACCAAATCAACAAGATCTCTTCATCCAACCATCCAAAGTCTTTGATCTTTGGATAATCGAAGGAGGAGGCCTTGATCTACAGCTTCACCAAGAGAGATCTTCATTTCCCCCTCATTCACTTGAGGCCCCCATACTCTAGTGTTTGATTGGAAACCCTAGGTTTTGATTTGGTTCTTACAAGCTTGTCTTTGGTTGTTTGACAGCTTGCTTGTATTTGGGAGCCTCCAATTAAGTTGTGGATGTGTGCCCCGAACTCGTTGTAAAGGTGCCGACTTCCACCTCGAAGGTTGCCGTATAGTGGAAGGGGTGAATCGAACCCGTTGGGGTGAGGTTCATCGGAGAACAAGGGAGGCCTCTCGTGGCGTTGGTGGTTTGAAACCACCCCCTCTCCAAACATAGACGTACTTCCCTTCAAAAGGAAGGAACTACGGGATACAAATCCTTGTGTCTCCGTGTGCTCCACTTTGGTTCCTTCTACCCTTTACTGCACTTTACTTATCTAGTTATTGTTTAGTTAGTGCTTGCTTGTCATATAGGTAAATTCACCTTAGTTGCATAATCTAGAGAATTTACCTTTCTTGTCAAACCCTAATTTGAAAAGGAGTAAAATTTGAAGTAGCACCTATTCACCCCCCCCCCCTCTAGGTGCCCATACGATCCTTTCAACGTTTAATCCTTTGTTTTTAGCAAAACCGGTGAGATTGACAGCCTCATCGCAAGTTGGGGGCAAAGTTCTGTGGTTGTGTTGTGCAGGATTCCACGTTGCTGCTAGCACCGATAGTGCGCCCTGCCAAAGCTCAGCTAGCAACACCTTGGAGGTGTTTCCTTGCTCCTACCTGTTTTTTTCAAGCAACAAGGACTGTGGGGCAAAAACCCCATAGCAAAATTTATTCCACCACCAACCCACTGTACAGAATATATACAAAAAGGTGGAAAAGGAAGAAGGGAGTTACTTACAATAGATTATAGAGAATAGTAATCTAGCCAAAAAACATTTACATGAGAGAGGATATCAAAGTTATAAAGTTAGCCTTATGCTTATGCTTAATTCTGTGTTGGAGCAAAGTAATATCATGTATAAAGTTACTTCTCCATCTAGCAAAAGTAGGCCTCTCATGCTCAAAAATCTTCCCATTTCGTTGCTTCCAAATATGCCAACATGCCAAGATCGTAACTTCCATGAAGAAAGGTTTCCCAAAATACTTTTTGGCAGCAGCAACGATTGGTTGAATATCATCTCCCATGGGCCAAGTAATCTGAAGGTAGTGCCATACCCTTTGACTAAAATTACAAGTGAAGAATAAATGAATTCTGTCCTCATAAATATGTCCAGGACAAAGAACACAATGTTTCTCATCTGTCACTTTCTAGTTTCTATGAATCAACATGTCTCTAGTATTTAGTCGGTCGCTGAGAAGTAACCAAGCAAAAACTTTTAGGTTCATCACACAAGAAGAGGACCAGATCCATTTATACACCGACGGCACCACCAAATGATCATGTAGGTGCACATAGTAAGTAGCCGAGGAATATTTCTGTCCCCACGTATATTCCCAAATGTCTCTATCGTCAGAAATGGGATGATCCACTATCCCTTGCTGTATCAGCACCAACTCATCATAGGCCTGAGCTGAGATCGGCCGGTAAAAAAGAGAGTAGAAATCAGTTGTGGCATACACCTCCGCAGCTAACATGTCAGTGCTGAGCACATAGGAAAAGAGACGTGAGAAACGAGTTCCCAAAGGCTGATTCGATCCCCAAAAATTCCAATTATCCCGCCAAAAGGAGAAGGTTGTACCATTGCCCATTGAAATAATAGCCACCTGTTTAAAATTGCTCTAAAGTTTGACAATATCCCTCTACCAAAACAAACCACAGGGCTTAGCTCTGTCTAGAAGAGAGTCCCTATAGTATGAACTCCATATCAACTAAACCCAAGGAGTCTGATCTTTCTTATAAAACTTGTCCAGATGTTTCATTAGCAATGCCTCATTCTTTTTCTGAAAATTCACAATTCTTATAAGATGCAATCGTGCACCGTGTGGCAGAAAAAATGAGGTAGTCGTTAACCTACGTTCTAGGCTATTGAACAACGGTAGCATATCCTTTATGCACGGCTTAGTTGTTCCCAAGGGCATACCCAAGTAAGGAAAAGGCAAAGATCCAACTTGACGGTCCAAAACCGCAGCCAGAGTATCCACATCAACATGTTCCACATTTAGGGGGATTATCAGAGACTTTTGGAAGTTCACTCTCGACCCTGTGGATAGCCCAAACTTATGCAGAATTTCCTTAAGAGCAATCACCTGATCCATCTGAGCCGACATAAGGAAAATAGTATCGTCCACATATTGTACCACAGGAAATTCAGTTTCATTTGTGATGATAGGAAGTCTGAGAATTCCTTGCTGAAGTGCATTATTAATGATAGACTGCAGCCTGCCTAACCCCCTTTTACACACAAATTGTTTCCTTGGAACCCCATTTAACATGATGGATGATGTTCTAGACGAGAGGACCTCCCTCATCCAATGAATCCAAGTTTTATCAAAGCCTTTGTGCTCCAAAATTTCAGAATGGCCTCATGCTCCAAAGTATCAAAAGCCTTGGCGAAATCTAATTTGATTATAAGGATAGGCTGCTTTGAAAGTTGACACAAATATATATACTCATATACCCAAGCCACACAGTCCTGAATGGTCCTTGTCCTAATGAAACCATATTGATTCTTGTGAATGCAATTCAAAATCTGATCCTGAAGTCTATTTGCAGCAAGCGTGGTCAAAAATTTAAGGCAAACACTTGTAAGAGAAATCGGTCTATAATCATTGACACTCTCAGGAGACCCTTTTTTAGGAATCAGCGTGATGAATGAACTATTAATATTTTGCAGACCAATTTTCCTACCATGAAAATCGTGAGCAAGAGCATAGAATTCCTTCTGAACAATGGGCCAACACTTTTTTAAGAACAAGTCATTAAAACCATCTGGACCTAGAGCCTTATCAACCGGCATATATTTAATAATGTCATCCATCTCCTTTTTCTCAAAAGGCTTAGACAAAACATCCAAACCATCCACTTTAGTAATTATATTAGTTAGGTTAAATTGCATATCAATACCCTCTGTGGAGCCCATTCGGCCTTTGTAACTAGCCCATAGCATCCCAGCCATCTCTGTATGGTCTGTAATTTCAGAACCATCATCACTTTTCAAAGAAGCAATCGTGTTTCTTCTGAACCTCTCAGTTGCCATAGCATGAAAAAATTTGGTGTTATCCTCGCCCATCTTAATCCATCTAATGGTACATCTTTTCTTCCAATAGTGACACTCTGCGAGCAACAACTCCTCTAAATGAAGTTTAACAACCTTCCTGAAATTAAACTCTGCGGTAGACAGAGGCCTCTTATCTTCAAATCAATCCAGAATGAAAATGACTTGGCTGCACTTTTGGATTAACAGCTTCAACTTGGATAAACCCTTCTGTCATTTCCTCAAATCATACCGAAGTGTTTTTAACTTATCAACCAACACTGCCACAGAAGACTGCTTGCGCGAAGGTTTTTCCCAAGACTTTTTAACACAGTCCATAAAACCTGGCATATCTACCCAATAATTTTCAAATCGAAAGATTTTGGCCTTGGGAATATGTGTGTCAATATTAACCACACAGGGGGGTGTGATCTGACTCCGGCTTCGACAACAGCAAAACCATAGTGTTAGGATAGCTAGAGCTCCAGTTAGGGCTAGTAAAAAACCAATCGAGTTGTTCCAACAATGGTTCTTGCTACATATTAGCTACAAATTTAATGAGTCCGATTTGTCCTCACTTCCAGGAGCTGCCTCGAGCATCTCCTTTGTCAGCTTTGCAGGTTCAATTCCAAGATTGATGCCCACGTTCTGCAGTACATGTAAAGGGATAACTGGGGGGAGGTCTGCCTCAACTTCTTTCGGCTCCTCTTCCGTCTGCTGCTGCTGCTTCTTGACAGTCTGCCTAGCCTGCACCTTGGTGCGCTTTACTGGCTTCAGAGGTCCATCCATCACCGGCTTGGGCCGGCAACCATCGTTTTTAACCATGCTTCGGGTGCATCTGCGAACAGAGGTGTCAACCTTGGGGTTTCTGCCTTCTTTGCCTTTGTAACATGAGAGCAATGTTTCTTTACCGGCGAAGAGATTGCCGATGCCGAAAACTGATGAGGTTCGATCTCTTTAATCTGCACATTGGACGCGGATCCAACATCCGAGAAGCAAATTGATCTAGCAGCCGAACGTCGTGGTGGTGAAAGCATCCTGAGAATGGCCGCCTCCTTCCCTAGGGAATTGAAAGTAACGTATTCTTCGAAAGCTACTGCCCAGCTGCGCTTGGAGGAGATGATAACCGTAAAAGGACAAGTGCTTAGGGCAATAGGTAAGGTGCAGGATAATAGCTGAGGCATCATTGACTGAAACAATCTATCCCAAATCATCTCTGGTGGTAGCTCTGGCCCAATGAACTGAGGTCCGATAGCCAACTGAATAGAGTTTCCATTCTGAAACTGAAACAAAAAATTTGTCTGCACAGGAGCATACGATATGATGTCACGACCATGATTAGGCTGAACCATCTGAAGATCCCCTAGCTGATTTACTTCCTGAATATCCTGTATAATCTCCTCCCATAGAAACTGCACTGAAGAAGATGATGTGTCAGCAAATGGGTCATCAACAATGGAATCCTGGACCAACTCCTCCACAACTGGATCAAACTCAGGCTGCTGGTCATCATTCTACTGCTGATCAGCCTGTATCTCATCTTAGTTATGAAAAGGCACCTCATTCCATCCCATCTCAGGATAATGTGGCATCACAAAGTTGTGCATGTTTAGGAACAAGTTACCAGGCAATGGATGTGGGTTTTCATCAAGTGGCATTGGGTCCTCATCCATTGGCAACACATCTGCAAATTCAGCTATGAGAACAAACACTACGGCAGTCCAAGACTGACGGTTCCCACCAACATTGGCATATTGACCAAAAACTATTTCCCTGGGCACAGTCTATGGTGAGTTGAAAGATGCATAAACCAAAGTTCTAGCCATCAGATTATCATGACGGTGCCAGTCAATGAAATGACCACAAGTTGCCACAGTGTTTGATATGTCAAAGTCATTCCTATAATCAAGTGGGATACCAAGTAAAGGCAGCCAACTGTTTCTAAAACCCTGAGCACCCTTATGATACTGCCCCTCATCATGATTTGTGAACCTAACAAAAACATTGTCCTGAATCTGTCTAGGTGCATGCTGAACCAATATCTGACGAGTAGCAAAACTACGCATCTCAAACAGACCAACTCCAAATAACCAAGGCTACGCATCCATCACATCCAACCCTAGGTGATATTGAATGAACTGAGCAATCTCATCACGCCAAAAACCATTACCTTGGGGTTTCTGCGGCTCGATGTAGGCAACACAATAATTGTCATGGCGGCGAGGCGGAGTATCACCCGGGTTGTAGAAGGTACGAGGAAGACGAGTTGGGCCGCCATCAATGATGTGGTGCCCTGCCGGCACCCACAGCATTGGATCCAACTCATACACCACCATCGAAAAGGAGGTGGCAGATGTGCGCGACCCCGGTGAAGAACTTTGTCGTGGCAGAGAGCTCCGTGGGGGAGAAGGAGTGCTAGATTGATCTGTGCTGTTGTGGAGGCAGGGAGACGAGTCGGAAGGGTTTAAGGATTTACAGAATCCTGACGATCAATGACAGATATCGTCGCTTTAGGCACCGACCGCTGCGCATCCTTCACCCGCTTAATGAGGCAGTTTTTCCTTACATGACCATAGTGGTAGCAGGCCCTACATCGAATTTTGCAAGTGCAATCCTTAGTTTTATGGCCCATCCGCAAACAATTTCCACAATTCAGCACCGTATAAACCATGTCATCAATCATTTCCTTAAACGCAATATCACCCTCAGGATCTGAATTGGGATCAGTACAAATGGGCTTTAAACCATTGTCGATGGGCTGAGGGCCCATCATAGACAGAGCAGAGACTTTCGAAGTTGTAATCCCCGCGCTGAAATCGTTGGGTACTTCCTTCTCAAATTCTGCCTGATGAACCAAGTGCACCTCCTCTGAAACTTTTTGCTGATTGGAGGGAGACTGCTCCATAGACCCAAAAGTAATTCTTGGACCAGCAACCGTTAACAAAGCATCAGGCAGAATTACCCCCCTTTTCTTATTAACCTGCGGATCACTATATCCCAGGCATGCTGAATAGCTCAAGGAATCAGCAAACACAAGTTTCTTCTTACAAGAAAGTGTTGATCTTAATATTGATCTAGGACGCTTACCTTTCAGCGCCTCCAAGGCTCTCTCAGCCCTCCTCTTGCATGGGCTAACGAGTGTCCATTCAGAATTATTTTCCTCTTGCCAAGAAGCAAAATCTTTTTTCCAGTTCGGTCCACCTCTCTCCCATAAATGAAAGAAGCAATTGAACTGTTCACAGGAAAAACTATGAAGCTTCATAATGTGAAACCCCACTACCTTCGAGGAGACACAAAAAGAGAATACTCTATCTCGTGACAAAGAAACTTTCAATTGACCACAAAACCCCCCAATAACAGCCTCAAGAGCAATAGCGACAGTGTCTTCATCAAGTCTGAAATTAGCTCTTCCAGAAGAGATCACTAAAATAAAATGCCCAAAATTAGCATATGGGTGAACTTTAGAATGAAATTTCTTTCTCACATCTTTGGCAAAATTAGAACCATGATAAAAGTCCAAGCCCATAGAAATGGCTGACTGAACAGAATGGGGCAGATCAATCTCTTGAACCCGCTCATTGGATAAAATTTCAGATGGTGAAGCGATGCAAACAGAAGCATCCTTGTCACTAGTATTTGTGGAGACATCCTTCAACTGAGGCTCAAAATCGGTAACCTTTCCCAGATCAGAGATAATTCTAGACGGCAACTTAGCCTTGTATTTGAAAACAAGCGGCACACCCATTCTGACCACATGAACAGGGAAATGCAGTTTGGCCCCAAGACTGAAAAAGTCCTTATTCTTCAGAAATTTCTCCTACTGGTTCGATAACCTTAGTTTCATAACTGAGGGAAACTTACTACTGTGCTCATCATACCTTCCTCTTGGGGTTCTGATGAGGACATCCCTACAATCACACCTACCCCAATGACTACTGAAGATGCTACAACTGTTGCAAGAAAGGATTAGTCCAATGAGATTAGAATTGGACCTATTACAAGAGCTCGTGCTAAGCTACTGAAACAACAGGTGAATTTACTCCTAAATGAATCTGGTACTTTGATTGATGAGAACTTTATACTGCCTAAGTCTATGCATTTATGTATGATCAGGTTCGTTGGAGAAACAAGCATGGCGCGAGGAGGAGAAGGGCTACAAGAGAAGCCCAACATGATGATCGCCCAAGGATGTGCGAGGGAGGAGCGGGAGGAAGGCGCAAGAGAAGATCATCAAGACAGAGGCAAAAAGATCTGCCACGACCGGAGTGTCCGGCCAGTTCCACCCGGACTATCCGGCCTGGTTGAGAGGCAAACTGGCGTGGACATTCTGTCTGCCAGTTCGAACACTACCCGGACACCACCCGGAAACTTCAAAGTTTCCAGCCAGACCGGACTATCCAGCACACTTCACCCGGAGTGTCCGGCCTGACGGGACTGTCCGGCCGATTTCGACCGGAGTGTCCGCCCGTCGACCGAATCTGGTCCGAGTCGGTTTGTATTAGTTTGAGTTGTTTGCGTTTAGTTTCGGTTTCTGGCCGCCCCAGCCGCCCTTATAAGCTTTGGGATGACCCCTAGTTAGGGTTTAGACCACGTTAAAATATTTTCGAGTTGTTTCTTTCATAGAACCTCTAGAATTACCCTGTGTTCGAATCTACCAACTATAATTGAGTGTGATATGTTGTTCCATTGGGAATTAGTCGATTGCATACTACCGTTCGTGGTCACGGCTGCGTGCGCAAGTGTGTGGTGTTGTGAATATCCTACAAGGTTCGAGATCTGTTGCGCTGGCATCAGGGATCGAGCGGGAGAGATCATAGCTACGCACTAGTTATCTATCATCCACCATCATCATCGCCATCCGCTTACTGAGAAGACCGGGCAACCCCATATCATCTTGGTATCAGATTTCTAGTGTTGCATCGGTAAGCATCCACAAATCCATCCATAGATTAGAGAGTGTTTTTCGTCCTATACAGTAAAAGCCTTACAAAAAGATTTGCCATAGACTAGATTGCATCGTTTTCAAGTTTTAGTCGCTGATTGTATCTTCTCGTAGTCCGATCTGCAGGTTTTCCTCGTAGGAGTCTAGTTTCCGTTTGTGTCTAGGTTTAGGGTTTGATCTTGTTTTCCGTTGTTCCCACCGTTACCGTTTCCGCACGTGTTTATCGTTTTTTCCGAGTCCACATAGCGTACTTTTGTTTGCATACCATAGACACAGCCTATCTACAGCATCTGTGCCTAGGAACGTACCCATGAGACTAGTTGCTTTGCTCCGACAGGCTGCTCATTAGGTTTTTGAAGTGCAGAAATTTTCGACAGGCAAAACCGGACTATCTGGCTCAACCGGAGTCTCCGGCGCATATCAACTGGACTATCCGGCCCAGTTCTATTATACGTTGTTGTACTCGTTTGCATTGAGTAATATAGTTGAAAAAAAAGAGAATCAGTATTAAAAAAAGAAAGAGATATAGAAGTGTGCAATATTGGAGGCCTTGTTGTGTATAGCACTAGTAGATTGAGCAATCTTGTGCCTGTTCTATTTGGGCTATTACTAGCGTCTCTCTTGTGCATTGCAATATTCCTTTTCATAAGTTGCCACGTTTATCTCCACTGTGTGTGTTTCTTGGGTATTTGTACGATTAGCACTAGGACATGTTTACGGTGTAGATAGGATACCATACCTATAGCTCCACCTTTACATAACCTGTGTGCCCTGCGATCGTTCTCTATATCTTTGATATTCACTTTATCACATCAAGTGCATCAGTCTTTGATTTTGTTTGGTAGAGCATATCTATTCACTTCGGAATGGTAAGATCTCCTTTCTTATTAGTTGTGAGTGAGTTGTGAGAGTTTCCACCATACAGATTCTGATTTTTGCACTAACCTACTAATCATGTCTACTAGTGATGATGATGTTGTGTTGCAGAAAAAGAAGGATGAGGAGCTCGTCAATTGGCGTGAATATGAGGCTTTGAAATCCCACTTGACACGTGTGTTTACTAACACGACACATGCCATTGACAAGAATCTCCAAGATATGAATATGAGATTGGATCAGCATGTTGGGACGGTTGATACTATCCAAACGCAAGTGGCTATGATCAATGTCAATGTCACCGCTTTGCAGCAGTCCATTGAGGGTTTGACAGCCGCCTTACATAGAAGGGAAGATCCTCAACATGATGATGCCTTTGATGATTTCGATGAGGGTAGCGCTGTTCATGTTGCTCCACATGTTGGCAGGGGACGTGTTATTCCCCCTGTCCATGCACCTGCTAATGGTCGTGGGTTTGCCCATCTTGGGCGTGGTCAACGTGTACCCAACTAAGCTGCTGATGATGGTTTGGGCAAGCCAAAATTTTCAATTCCTAAGTTTGATGGTTCCATTGATCCTGAAGACTACCTCACATGAGAGTTGAAGATTGAGAAACTCTGGCTCTTATTTGACTATCCAGAAGATAAGAAGATCAAGCTTGCCGCATCGGAATTTGATGGTTATGCTTTGCGTTGGTGGGATGCTCTTGTGCAGCATAGAAGGGAGGACAATGAACTTCCTGTGAGGGATTGGCGCGAGATGAAGCAAATCATGAAACCTCGTTTCGTACCAACCAACTACTTGCGATCAGTTTTTGATAAATTGATGCAACTGAAGCAAGGCACCATGACAGTTGATGAGTACTACATGGAGATGGAGATGTATGCAGCGTGCTAGAATTCGTGAGTCCATTGAGATGACCATGCAGCGATTCCTAAACAATTTGAAGTTACCGATCAAGAGCATTGTTCATCATCACAAGTATGAGACCATGAATGAGTTGTTGCATCATGCTAGAGAGGCCGAATCCCAGTTGGCAGAAGAGGCGAAGTCACGTGCTCGTTTTCCGTCCTGCAGTAGATTTTTGGCCAGGTCTACACCTTCTACAGCCGCGCCACCAGCTGCTGCTCCCTTTACACCATCGGCCAAGCCCGCAAGTACACCTCCGTTTGGTTCTAATGCTCGGAAACCCGTTGCTCCTGCTGCTAGCTAGGGTTCCAATATGTCTACGACATGTACTCGTGATGTGGTGTGCCATACTTGTGGAGGTAGAGGTCACTACAAGAAAGATTGTCCAAACAGCAAGGTTATGTTTGTTAATGAACAAGGTGAAGTAGAAAGCGGAGATGAAGCTTCTGATGATATTGATGACGGCGAGGTTGGTGTTGATGCCTATGCTGAGCGTGCACCCACTATTGTCGTATCTTCACATGTACTTAGTGTGCAACCGGTTGAGGAATCCTAGTGTTGCAACTTGTTCCAAACAAAAGCTCTAGTTGGACCAAACAAAGCTTGCAAGGTAATTATTGATGGAGGTAGCTGCAGAAATCTTGCAAGTAAGGAACTATGTGCCAAACTGAATTTGACATACTTACCTCATTCCAAGCCATACTACATACAATGGTTGAGCAACAATGGTGAGATGAAGGTAAATCATATGGTACGCGTGAATTTTCAAATAGGGCCATACAAAGATTCTATTGATTTTGATGTGGTTCCTATGACTGTTTGTCACTTACTATTGGGTCGGCCTTGGCTCTATGATCGCCATGTGCAACACAATGGTCGAGCCAATACATATCATTTGGAATTCAAAGGAAAGAAGATTACTATGCAGCCAATGACACAACAAGAAATTGTGAATGATTCTCGCCAGAAGATAGAGGTGAACTTGAAGGAAGATACTACCACTCGGCGAGACTGTGTAACAGCTGCTCCTGATGTAAGTGAGCCTTAATTGAGTGATATAACTAAAAGTGAGAGAGTGCCTGGATTATTGATCCTAGCCACCAAGGAGGATATGAGAGAGTTTCGTGAGGATCCTACAGCCATGCCACTTGTGCTCATGTATAAGGGCGAGGTGTTGGTTTCTAACGACATGACCCCTATTTCTCTTGGTGTCTCTTCTGTTTTGCAGGACTTTGGGGATGTGTTTCCAGAAGACGTACCCGCAGGTTTGCCTGTATTGCATGGTATAGAACATCAAGTGGACCTGATTCCTAGCGCCACACTTCCCAACCGTGCACCTTACAGGACTAATCCCGAAGAAACTAAGGAAATTCAGAAGCAAGTACAAGCATTGCTGGATAAAGGGTACATTCGTTTCTCTCTTAGCCCTTGTGATGTTCCTGTTATTTTAGTTCCTAAGAAAGATGGTACTTGGCGCATGTGTGTTGATTGTAGAGCGATTAATAACATCACTATTCGATATCGTCATCCTATTCCACACTTAGAGGATATGCTAGATGAATTGAGTGGTGCTGCTGTTTTCTCTAAAATTGACTTGCGTAGTGGTTATCATCAAATTAGGATGAAAGAAGGGGATGAATGGAAAACTGCTTTCAAAACTAAATTCGGTTTGTATGAGTGGTTAGTTATGCCATTTGGTCTTACTAATGCACCTAGTACTTTCATGCGTTTGATGAATCATGTTTTGAGAGAGTTTATTGGTTGTTTCGTGGTTGTTTACTTTGATGATATACTCATATACAGCCACAACGAATCTGAAAATTGCACTCATATTAGACAAGTTTTGCAAGTGTTACGTGATAATAAACTGTATGCTAATCTTGAGAAGTGTACATTTGCAAAAGATAAGGTCGTATTCCTAGGATTTGTTGTTTCTAAGCATGGAGTAGAGGTTGATCAATCTAAAATTGAATCAATTCAGCATTGGCCTAATCCAATGAATGTTAGTCAAGTGCGTAGTTTCCACGGTCTCGCTGGTTTCTATAGGCGCTTTTTGAAAGATTTTAGCACCATTGCTGCACCATTAAATGATTTGACAAAGAAGGGTGTTCCTTTTGTTTGGGGCACGGCCCAAGACATTGCTTTTGATACATTAAAATGTTTGCTTACTTCTACATCATTACTTGCATTACCTGATTTTTCGAAGCAATTTGAAGTTGAATGTGATGCTAGTGGTATAGTCATAGGTGGCGTTTTGATGCAAGAGGGTCGGCCTATAGCTTATTTTTCTGATAAATTGATTGGTGCTCGTTTGAATTATTCTATCTATGATAAAGAATTGTATGCACTTGTTCGAGTACTTGAGGTTTGGCAACATTATTTATGGCCAAAGGAATTCATCATACATTCTGATCATGAAGCATTGAAATACTTGAAAGATCAATCAAACTTGCATAGAAGATTAGCTAAATGGGTTGAGTTCATTGAGTCTTCTCCTTACATCATTAACTATAAGAAGGGAAAAGAGAACGTTGTTGCTGATGCTCTATCTAGGAAGAACATGCTATTGACCAATCTTGATGTTAAAATTCCTGGATTAGAAGCTATTTGTGCACTTTATGCAACTGACCATGATTTTGCTGAACCATATCGTTTGTGTGCTCTTAGAAACTCATGGGATAAGTATCATATACATGATGGATATTTGTTTCGAGCTAACAAACTATGTATTCCAGAATCGTCGTTGCGTTTGTTCTTAGTGCAGGAGTCACATGCTGGTGGTTTGATGGGTCACTTTGGGCGTGAGAAGACGTTGCTCATGCTTGCTGATCACTTTTATTGGCCCAAGATGAGGCGTGATGTGTACAAATTTGTGAGCCGATGTATTACATGCCACAAGTCAAAATCTAAGATGAAGCCTCACGGTTTGTATACACCTCTCTCTACACCTACTACTCCATGGGAAGACATTAGTATGGATTTTGTGCTAGGTCTACCTAAAACTCAGAGAGGTCATGATTCTATATTTGTGGTAGTGGATAGGTTCTCTAAGATGGCTCATTTTATTGCCTGCCACAAAAGCGACGGTGCGTCGCATGTTGCTAACCTGTTTTTCAGGGACATCGTGAGATTACATGGAGTACCAAAGACGATTGTTTCTGACTGTGATGTGAAGTTCATGAGCTACTTTTGGAAGACCTTATGGGGAAAGCTAGGAACGAAGCTGCTGTTCAGTACTACATGTCATCCCCAAACAGATGGTCAAACGGAGGTGGTGAATCGAACATTGTCACAGCTGCTAAGGACCATGATTAGAAAAAATCTGCGGGAGTGGGAAGAGTGTTTGCCACATGTTGAGTTTGCTTACAACAGGGCTGTGCATTCAACTACTCAGCTTTGTCCTTTTGAGGTGGTGTATGGTTTCAAGCCATTTACGCCACTTGATATGTTGCGTCTGCCTTTACATGAGAGAGTTGATATGGAGGCATCAAAACGTGCTGATTATGTGAAGAAAATACATGAGAAGACTCGAGAGGCTATTGAGAAGAAAGGCAAGAACATTGCTGCTGCAAGGAATCAAGCAAGGAAAGAAGTGTTGTTCGAGCCTGGAGATATGGTTTGGGTGCATCTACGCAAGGATAGGTTCCCACTACTTCGAAAGTCAAAATTGAAGCCACGTGGTGCTGGTCCTTACAAGGTGTTAGCCAAGATTAATGATAATGCCTACTCGGTTGATATACCTATTGAGGAGTTTGGTGGAGTTAGCAACAATTTCAATGTTGCTGATTTGTCACCATATGCTGGAGATGACCTTGGAGCGTCGATGTCGACGCCTTTTGAAGGGGGGAGATGATGAGGACATCCCTACAATCACACCTACCCCAATGACTATTGAAGATGCTACAACTGTTGCAAGAAAGGATCAGTCCAATGAGATTAGAATTGGACCTATTACAAGAGCTCGTGCTAAGCTACTAGAACAACAGGTGAATTTACTCCTAAACGAATCTAGTACTTTGACTGATGAGAACTTTATACTGCCTAAGTCTATGCATTTATGTATGATCAGGTTCGTTGGAGAAACAAGCATAGCGCGAGGAGGAGAAGGGCTACAAGAGAAGCCCAACATGATGATTGCCCAAGGATGCGCGAGGGAGGAGAGGGAGGAAGGCGCAAGAGAAGATCATCAAGGCGGAGGCAAAAAGATCTGCCACGACCGGAGTGTCCGGCCAGTTCCACCCGGACTGTCCGGCCTGGTCGAGAGGCAAACTGGCATGGACATTCTGTCTGCCGGTTCGGACACTACCCGGACACCAGCCGGAAACTTCAAAGTTTCCAGCCAGACCGTACTATCCGGCACACTTCACCCGGAGTGTCCGGCCTGACCGGACTGTCCGGCCGATTTCGACCGGAGTGTCCGCCCGTCGACCGAATCTGGTCCGAGTCGGTTTGTATCAGTTTGAGTCGTTTGCGTTTAGTTTCGGTTTCTGGCCGCCCCAGCCACCCTTATAAGCTCTGGGACGACCCCTAGTTAGGGTTTAGACCACGTTAAAATATTTTGGAGTTGTTTCTTTCATAGAACCTCTGGAATTACCCTGTGTTCGAATCTACCAACTATAATTGAGTGTGATCTGTTGTTCCATTGGGAATTAGTCGATTGCATACTACCGTTCGTGGTCACGGCTGCGTGCGCAAGAGTGTGGTGTTGTGAATATCCTACAAGGTTCGAGATCTGTTGCGCTGGCATCAGGGATCGAGCGGGAGAGATCATAGCTACGCACTAATTATCTATCATCCACCATCATCATCGCCATCCACTTACTAAGAAGATCGGGCCACCCCATATCAGGTTCCCCAACGAGCTCGATATCAACCACGAGCCAACAAGTATTTTTCTGGTGCCGTTGTTGGGGAGACAAGGACGTCTTCACAAGGGGAGTCCCTCATAACCAATCTTTTTTACTTTGTTTTATTTGTTTTGCTTAGTTTATTTCTTCTTTGTTTGTTTGTTTCTTTTTATCAAAAATTCGAAAAAATTAGTTCCTACTATAGTTGTTATTTTCGTTGGTTTGTTATTATGTTGCTTTATCATGCTTTCTATCAATGGTTGGTTTCTTTGAAACTGAATCTAATTGGCAAGGCGGGTTCACGGAAGAACAAAAATATTATTATAAGGAACACCGCTTGTCACAAAAAGGGAAATTCTTATGTGAACAAATTGATAACTTAAATACCATTGCTAGAAACGTGTGCTCTACTTATAATGGTACTTATTGCGTTGATAAATCTTGTTGCTGTAGGAGGTATAAACACCTCCCTTTTCAATGTGAGTATAATGATAATGTTACCATATCTTCTTATGTTAAAGGAAATTATGACTTTTATGATGTGGAACAAATTGAAGAATTTATTTCTTGGAAGGGTGCATTTGAACTTGCTAGTTTGCTTGAAAATACTAATGATTCACCTTATAAATATGAGGTTTATGATATACTTAAATTTTGCTTTGATAATTACAAGGAAGAAAATGGCTATATTCTTGAATATCTTAATAGATCCTCCCCGCCAATGGAAGAGACTAATGCCTTGCAGGAGCCTATGGAAGAAGAAATTGCTGAAACTAGAAGCTCATTGGATGAAAAAGAGGAGGAGAGTGATGATCTAGAGGAGGAAGAATGGATCTACCCATGCCTACCTTCTAATGAGAGTAACTCTTTACCCCTTACATTATTTGATTGCCCTCCATGCTTACTAAAGGAGGATGAATGTTATGTTCTTATGGATTCTTTTGAAAATGTTTATAATAAAGCTCTAGATGATGGTCCTATATTGGCTGATAATATTAATTGTACTACTATTGAAAATGAGATTGATCAGTCATCTTGTTATAAAATTGTTAAAAGTGGGCATGAAGGTTTTAATCCCACTAATTTTGAGCTTGATAAAAATTATGTGTTTGTAGATCATGAAAAGTATGCTTTATGTGATAGTTATATTGTTGAGTTTATTCATGAGGCTACTGAAATTATTATGAGAGCGGAATATATGGTTGTAAAAGTTTTCATGGTACTGAAACACCTCTCTATGTGCTGAAAGTTTTGAAGTTACTCTCATTTTATCTTCCTATGCCTATCAATTTGTTCTTTGTGAATTTATTCGCGTATAAGATTCCTATGCATAGGAAGTGGGTTAGACTTAAATGTGTTTTGAATTTGCTTATTGATGCTCTCTTTTACTTCAATTCATATTTCTTATGTGAGCATCATTGAAATTATCATGCCTAGCTCAAAGGCGTTAAAGAAAAGCACTTATTGGGAGATAACCCAAAAGTTTTAGATGAGTCTTGGAAGTTATTACTTCTATAATAACATATCCTTATCCTTTTTATTTTGGTTTTTGTGCCAAGAGTAACCTCTAATGAGAGAGAAGTAATGCTTGGGAAAGTTGTTGTCTCGAAACAGATTTTTGTGCTTCACTGTAAAAATTCGTGTAATATCTCTATACGTCTTTTTGAGGCGTGAATTTTTGTGCTTCTGCCTCGGGTTGTTATCTAACTTTCGTTAGATCAACACTTTTCGATTTGTGAAAAAGAAGGTTTTCGAAAAAATTGGTTTTTACCTGCTGGTCTGTTTTGACAGATTTTTGCCACTATTTGCATTTGCTTCTTGTTGATTCCTTTTTGAGTTCTTTTGGGGAATTGAGATTTTTGAAGGAAGTGCTACAATAGCTTGTGTTTTATTGGAAGTTCTATTGGTGTTGAAACTGAACCCAAATACTTATTATCTTGAGTGCACTAATGTTGCTAATAACGATTGTGTGAAGTTTTGTATGAAGGAAAAATTTCAGGTGTATGGAAGGAGTGAGTAATGAGATGAAGAATGGACTAAAGCTCAAGATTGGGGATGCCACGCGTGGCACCCCAAGAAATATCCAAGAAGTACAAGCCTCAAAGCTTGGGGATACCCAAGGCATCCCCTTCTTCAGCAATAAAAATCCTAGGTTTCTTGCAAACACTTCATTTTTATTGTTTCATGCACAGTTGTGTTGTTCTTGGAGCGTCTTCTTTTTCGTTTTCGTTTTGGTTTTTGGTTTGCTTGGTTTTCTTAGTTTTTTGAATAAATTGGTTGGACCCCCTCTTTCATACATTTGGTTTCAAATAGTTTGGTCTGGAATGCAAAAGAGTAGGAAAGTTCATGCTTAAGTGGTAAAGAGAGCTTGTTTTTGACTGTAGCCTATGCTTCGTCATGCCATGCTTGATATTGTTTTGGCTTTATGCTAAGTGATTATTGCTGTAGCATGACTTGTTATAAACAATTGAGATTGCTTAATGTGCCTTGGAAGGATCATGCGTTGTTTTAGCATATTAAAGCATAGTATTGTGGTATTCTCCTTTGATGCTTTATTTGGGTTGACTTGGCGCATGCTCACACCATGTTATGACTATCCAAAGTAACCATAGCCTTGACGATCCTTTAGTTTTCGACTTGTAATATCACTTTTTGCCTTAATCAATGATGTTTTGTCTCTCTGCATGATTATGGCCATTATTTCTCTCTTAGTTTTTCGCTCCATGTCTTTTGCTAGCCTCTGTAGCCAAGTGTGAGATCCACTCATGCATCCAACTCCTTAAACCAAGTTATTCCAAAGAGTCCACCATACCTACCTATTAGCAATTGCTATTCCAAGTATATTCATGTTTTTATGTACCTTCCAAATTAAACTTGTTATGTGAAAATTTCTGATTAAAGCTCTCACGAACTTGATGGCACACTATACTTTCTTGCAATTAATAAACTTGACCCATTGTGTCCATCTTTGTTGCGTATATGCTTGCGCTTTATAAGTTGAAATTAGTAGAACCATGTATCATGGGGAACGCTTTCAACATTGCACTTGTACTTTGTACCCCGTTGATATCATGTTCTTTTGCTTATGGATCTCGGCGGTGTGAAACAAAAGTGGAACTTGTAAGATCATGGAGTTTGTATGTGTGTTAGAGAAACGCCTAGGCCGCTAGCCTAGGCTATGCCTAATCATGGTGGAAACTTGCAGCATCACCATAATGAGCACTCTGTGAAGCATCCTCAATAAAAACCTATGCAAATAGTAAATAGAAAGATCACTGAGATGCTCATTGTCTGCTTGCCTTGTCATTTTGATTATGGGATAGCTCTTGTATCATGTGCAAGGGGTACCCCGTTGGCGGTTCTCTATGATACATATGTACTTACAATGACAAGAGCTTACTTGTGACTGAAGTTGAGTAGCATGAGGTTCGGTCTTCATAAGTAAGGGGCATGAGATTTCAGCTTATCACTTGTCAAGCATATCCTCTTAGTTGTGTCACTTTAACATTAATCACCTAAAGATGCTTATGATAGGGACAATGAGAGCTGAAAGCTAATAAGTACCATAATTTTTGGAAGCTCTTTATGAAATTTGAATCCCTACTTCCTTCTATGAAGGCCTTTCTTTTACTTTTATGTTGAGTCTCCACCTTCTATCTTCATGCACCTACTTTGAGAGCATAGTGGTCATTCTTAGTTCTATGTGCATAGTCCCAAGACTTGTTGATTGATGCATAACTTTGATATTGCTTGTTCTTAAACTATTTGTATCTAGTCACTCTTATGAACTTTGAAGGTGTCCTATGCATTTATATTTGCTACTCTATGAGGGACAAGTTGAATGCCACCATGCTATGTTTTCTTTATGTGGAACAAACAAACGTCTTGCAAAGCATGGTTATTCATGAATCTTTTGTTTGTACCTTTTCATGTTGCAACATTGTTTGTATGTCTTATTGCTAGAACTTTATCTTTCATGCTATGTTGAAGTACTATGATCCCAGCTTTCAATGTTTTACAAATACTTTGATCAAGTTTATGATGGTGCATGTCACCTCAAAAATTATTCTTTCTTTTTATCACTTAACTACTCGAGGACGAGCATGAGTTAAGCTTGGGGATGTTGATATGTTGCTAACGTATCCATATTTTTTGATGTTCCATGCTTGGTTATACCTACTTTCTTATGTTTTGTTCCAACTTTGGAGTACTTTTCATACACTTTCTTGGACTAACCTATTAACAAGATGCCACAGTGCTAGCTGCCTATTTTCTGTTGTTTTTGGTTCTAGGAAGTCAGAAAATGAATATTCTCGGAATTGGACGGGACAAAAGCCAAAGTCAGTTTTTCACCGAGGAAGACACGGAGCTAGAATACGAGACGGGGAGGGGTCAGGGGGCCGCCACACCACCTGGCCGCGCGACCAAGCCTGGCCCATGCCACGGGGTGGTCTGGCTACCCCAGGCACCCCCTCGGCCTCCCGTTCCGACTATAAGATGCCTCCAATAGAGAAACCCTAAGTACCCAATCAAAATTCCACGAAAGAGTCTGTAGCCGCCGTCATCTCCATCCCTAGATCGGGAGGGATCTGAAGCTCTTCCTGGCACCCTGCCGGAGAGAGGAATTTACCCTGGAGGCCTTCTTCATCACCATGCAAGCCTCCGGTGTGATGCGTGAGTAGTTCATCCTTGGACTATGGGTCCATGTAGTAGCTAGATGGCTGGTTCTTTTCCTTTGTGCTATCATGTTTAGATCTTGTGAGCTCCGTTCATGATCAATATCATCTATTTGTAATCATACATGTTGTGTTTGTGGGGATCCAATGGATATTGAGATTCTATTTCAGATTGATTATTGATTCTATCATGTCTTTGTTATTTGTGATCTTGCATGCTTTCTGTTGTTAGTAGCTATCTTGGCCAAGTAGATGCTAGCAACTCCAAGAGTTAGTATTTATGCTCGATAGTGGTTTCATGCCTCAGTAATGTGGGGAAGTGACAAAAATCTCTAAGGTACTAAATGTGTTGTTGCTAGTTGGGAGAAAACAACAATCCTTTGTTCATAGAACAATCATATTGTTTACTTTACTCACAATGCATAATGCAATTATCTGTTGCTTGTGACTTAATACTGGAGGGGGTTCAGATGATAACCTGAAGGTGGATTATTAGTCATAGATGAAGTTGGATGGCGGTCTATGTATAATGTTGTAATGCCCAATCAAATCTCAAAGGAGTCAAGATGATTAGTATATGCTTGTATCTTTCTCGATGTTTGTCAATTGCCCCACTGTAATTTGTTCACCCAACATGTTATCTATGTTAAGGAGAACCACCACTAGTGAACTATGGACCTCGGTCCTTTCTTTTACCATCAATCTACAACTGTTTACTGTTTACTTTCTGCAAGCTTTTACTTTCTTCCACTCGATATGTTTAATCCTTTGTTTTCAGCAAAACTGGTGAGATTGACAACCTCATCGCAAGTTAGGGGCAAAGTTTTGTGGTTGTGTTGTGTAGGATTCCATGTTGCTGCTAGCACCGGTAGTGCGCCCTGCCAAAGCTCAGTTAGCAACACCTTGGAGGTGTTTCCTTGCTCCTACTAGTTCGATAACCTTGGTTTCATAACTGAGGGAAACTTACTGCTGTGCTCATCATACCTTCCTCTTGGGGTTCCCCAACGATATCGATATCAACCACGAGCCAGCAATTACCCTACAGGTTTCCTACTTCTTAGTGGCATTCTCTCTGAGTTGTCAGAGCTTGAATACCACCTTATTCCAAGACTTCTTCTTTACACTGATTCATGATACTTCCATGAACTTGGTACTACTACTACTTCATTAGCTTCTGAGCAACATCACCTATCTTGAATGAACTAAAGTTCATTCCTTCATGTTGCTCTACGCCTTTTCTGCATTAATATTCCTTCTTATTGCCAGCTCATAGTGAGTTGGGATTGATCCCTCCTTGAAAATAGTGTTGATACTCCTTATATTTGGCTTCCTTCTTCGTGCAAATCTTCATCTTGATCTTCGGAACTCGTCACTCCCTTACACGAATTCCCTTTCCTATCTAGGTCTATAACATCAAGTAATAACTTGATGATGCAACATGCATTTGCACACCAAGTCAAACTTCATGCACCGATCTAGTCAATCAAGAAGATGCAAGAAAAACCAAGAAATCCAAATGTGGTACATATAACACACATCATTCTAAGCCCGGAATATAGTAGTTGAGTATAATACCTCTAGCATTCAGGCTTAGTTGTGTAGTATATGACACCTTCTAGTATAGGTTTACTTTATTATACTTAGCACATAGGGGTTTGATGACCCACAAGTATAGGGGGTGCATCGCAGTATTTTCGATAAGTAAGAGTGTCGAACCCAACGAGGAGCAGAAGGTGCTGGCTAGTGGTATGGATCGGGAATTCTCTGCAAATACTTAGCAAACGGATTTTTAGGAGTTTTCGATAAAGCAAGTAAACAAAGTATGAGTAAATAAAAGACAGTAGGAATAAATGCAGCAAGTGGCCCAATCCTTTATGCAGCAAAGGACAAGCCAGTTGTATTACTTAAGATGACCAAATGTTCTCGAGGACACATGGGAAGACTGTCAAGTGCTTTCGCTTCATATAGTCGATTAATCTTCTTTAGCTTGCTAAGTGTTGTGTGGGTGAACCTGTGCTAATGTACCGCCCCATCCAAGACTAATACATACTTGTGATTATACCCCTTGCAAACATCCGTAAGTACAAGAAAGTAATTAAGGTAGAAACCTAACCACAGCTTTAAACTCTAAGACCCTTACGTCCCTTGTGCAATGGTTTCCTAATGGGGGTTCAGGTTTCTATCACTCCGGCAACCCCTACGATTAGTAGCCAAATACACAATGCATTCCCCTAGGCCCATATAGGTGAAGTGTCATGTAGTCGACGTTCACACGACACCACTAGAAGAAGTACACCACAACTTAAATAACAATCTATTGAATCTTTCTCAACGCAACTCCACTACTAACAACAAGACTTCTCCCATGTCCTCAAGAACAAAACGAACTACTCACAAGACATCATATGGATCATGATCAGAGATGGAATAATGATTTATAACAATCTGAACATAAACAATAATTCAATGGTTCACTCAATAGCATCAACTACAAAGAGTAATCAACACCGGGAAAGTTTCCCCTATGAACTATGCAATATTCAACTCAACTGTTACATCAATATGGAGATGGTGATGAGGGTGCTGATGGTGATGATGGTGGTGATGATGGTGGTGATGATGGTGATGATGATCCCGATGAAGTCCAGCTTGATGGTGGTGTTGATGGCGACGATCTCCCCTCTCCGAGAAGGAATTCCCCCGGCAGAAATCTGTCTGCCGGAGATATCTTTATCTCTCAGTGTTTTCTACCCCGCAGAGGCGGCAGAATCTTTCTATGGTCGCTCCCCGAGTCTTAGGGTTTCGGGAGGATGATATACGCCATAGGGGAGAGGCTAGAGTGGGCCAGGTGGCCACACCACCTCCAGGCGCAGCCTAGCCTGCCCGCGCCATGGGGTGGTGTGGGCCCCCTGTGGCCCACCTCCACTCCATATTCTGGCATCCTTAGTCTTCTGGAAAAATAGGATTTTCCGTATATTTTCCCGGATTTTCTGATCTTCGCGAATTTTGCCTCCAAACAGCACCTTTTCCATCAGAATCCTGACTGCAGCGGTGCATGCTCCAAAAGTCATCAACCATGCAAAAATAGATGAAATAACAAAAGTATCATCTCTCAATACGAAATATATCAATGAATAATGGTGAATTAAGACATAGAATAGTGATGCAAAATGGACGTATCAACTCCCCCAAGCTTAGACTTCGCTTGTCCTCAAGCGAACTGAGCTCAATAAACATGGCCTCGGGTTTATGGAGTGAAGAGTCGATAAAAGAATACGGACAAGAAGCATCACATTCATGAAATACATAGATCATAATAGAAGACAACTCACTATTATATAACTCAACTTGCAATGAGTAAAGGAAACACAATAAAGATACATAAAGTGAATCATAATTGGTAATGGCAAACTTAGCTCTTGGTCGAAGAATAGTTGATAATTTGCTGGAGTTCACAAATAGCTGGTTTTCAATGAAAGCTTTCAAAGTAGTAAACTTCAAGATAAGAGCAATGTGCAAAACAAGGAACATAAGAGACATTATTGAATAAATCATCATATGAATGAATGGAACACATCAACTCAAAATACTTGCTGAGATAGAAGGGAATAGGTTTACTGACTCAACTACAAAGCAAAAGAAAGGCCCTTCAAAGAGGGAAGCAGGGATTGCAAGTCTCATAAAGAGCTCCCAAAAATTATGATACTTACTAGCTTTCAGCTCTCATTGCCCCTATCATAGGCATCTTTAGGTGATTAAGGTTAAAGTGATCAAAAATGAGGATATGCATTGACAAGTTGTAAGTTGAGAATCTCATGTCCCTTGAATACGAGGGCCGCTCCTCATGCTACTCAAGTTTATTCACCGGTAAGTTCTTGTCATCGTAAGCATATGTGTATCATTGAGAACCGCCAACGGGGTACCCCTTGCCCAATGATAAGGAAGAATCCCCATATCAAAATGACAAGGCAAGCAGACAACAAGTATCTCAGCAATCTTCTTATTTACCATGGGAATATGGTGCTTTTTTTCTCTCTTTCCTCTTTTCATAATATCTTTTTTTTTCTCAATCTCTATCTCTTTTTCTATAAGAAGAATGCTTCATAGATACTTGTTATGGTTACGCTGCAGGTTTCCACCATGTCAGCATGGATTAGACCAGCGGACCAGGCGTTTCTCTAACACACATGCATAACTCCATGGACTTACAAGCTCCCCTTTCATTTCACACCGATGACATCCATAGACAAAAGAACATGATATCAACTAGGTACGAAGTACCAGTGCAATGTTGAAAGCGTTCCCCATGATAGCATGGTTCTGCTAATCCACAACTTACAAAGCGCAAGCATATACACAACATAGGTGAGCACAATGGTTCAAGTTTATTAAATGCAAGAAAGTAAAGTGTGCCATCAAGTTCGTGAGAGCTTTAATCACTAATTTTCACATAACAAGTTTAATTTGGGAGGTAGATAAAACAAGAATTTACTTGGAATAGCAATAATGCTACTAGGTAGGTATGGGGTATGGTGGACACAAATGGCATGGGTTTTGGTTTAAAGGAGGTGGATGCATGAGAAGAATACCCTCTCAGTACAGGTTTTTGGCTAGCAAGGCTGGGTAGCAAGTACAAGAGTTGAAGGAAACAACCAAACATACAAATGATAAAGACAAACATGCAATCTTCCTTGGAATCACAAAAGATCTTAACTAGAGAATACTAGACTTATGAGCAAATCAAGAAAGAAAGATGATGAAATTATTTTACTTTAGAGTACTTTTATCTTTTTCTTTTCAACTCTCAAAAAGGTGTTGCTACTGACCGAGCCAGGTTTGCCAAAACCAACTAAATTAACTCAATGATCCCAAAGTGATACCAATACTAACAACAAGATCAATCATATAACCACAAATTGAAAACAAACATAAGCTATGCAAAAGAGTAAATGATAGAACTTCTCATTAATATTCCATAACGGAAACTCACACCAAGGGATACATATCTAACGAGAGAGGGGACACTTCCATAATGCAAACCATACTACATAATAACTCCTTTATTCATGATATGACTCTACTAATAAAGTAAAAAGATAGAAGATAGTGATGTGATACCGCGGCACTCCCCCAAGCTTGGAACAAACCAAGGGGATGCCAAACCCGATGACGAATTACTCCTTAGGTGGTGGTGGTATCCTCTCATCTTCGTCCGTCTTCCAGGGTAAAGGCTTCCCATCAATAAAGTACATCGTGGTTTCCAACATCCTGAAACTTGCAGCAGCACTTATGCGTTTAAATCTAGCCTCATACTCACAGTTTTGATTTTGAATGTCATAGAACTATGCTTGCAGTTCGTTGGTTGTTTGGCAGAGTGAGAGGACTTTGTCTTTGAGTTCAGCAGTCTCCTTTTGGTGCTCGGTGATGAGTTCGGAACAAATCTTATGGATGATATCCACTTCGCGCTCCGCCATCTTCCTGTACATAAAGACTTCTTGCTCCAGTGCTTCCATCCTGTCCTCCAGATTTCCTTCACCTTTAGGGCCTTGAACCTCTTTAATCCGGACCTCCCCACCTTCGAGCAACAACTCCTTGGGATGAACCTTCAATTCTCTCATGTATGGTTTGATGATATCTTCTAAGGAATCTCCTTTGGATGATCCAGAGGAAGACATTGTGGCTCCAAATCTAGGATTCTACCTGGCAGAAATAGATTGGAACAAAAACACGACGAAAACACAATATACGGACCTCGAAAGATCCGAGGGGTTATATATTACGAAGTTTCATATCAAAAGGAAGGTACTGGGGGAAAACGGGTCGGAGGCGGAGTCCTAGGTGGCCTCACCACCTGGTGGCGCGGCCAGGGGTGGGCCCACGCCATGGGGTGGTGTGGGTCACCCCGGCTCCGGTTCCGTCCCTTTTTCGCTTCGAAACTTTCCTTATCGACTAAAAACTGCAAAAATATAGTTGTATTGTATTTTCGCGGAACTTTTCTTACCAGAACTGTTACCTACATGAAAGCAGACTCTGCAGGTCTCTGAACTTGGTCCTCAATGAATTTCTCTGGAGTTATAACTTGAAAGGCATCAACATCTTCGTTGTAAGAATCTCCAGCAATATAGTGTTTGAGTCGCTGTCCATTCACTACTTGTGTAGTATTATGTTTTAGAGAAGAAATTTTTATTGCTCCTGAACGGTATACTTCTTCAATGATGAAAGGTCCTTCCCGTTTTGATAGTAGCTTACCTGCAAAAAATCTGAGATGAGACCTATACAATAGAACTTTCTCACCAACATGAAATTCCCTCTTAAGTATTCGCTTGTCATGCCATCTTTCAACTTTTTCCTTAAAGAGCCTAGCATTCTCATAGGCTTCACTCCTCCATTCATCTAAAGAACTTAAGTCAAATAATCTTTTCTCACCAGCGAGCTTACAATCTCTATTTAGTTCTTTCACTGCCCAGTAAGCTTTGTGTTCTAATTCTAAGGGTAGGTGGCAAGCTTTCCCATAAACCATTATATAAGGAGACATTCCCATAGGATTTTTGTAAGCAGTTCTATAAGCCCATAAAGCATCATTCAACTTCTTAGCCCGGTTTTTTCTAGACCTATTAACAGTCTTTTGCAAGATAGATTCAATTTCTCTATTTGATAACTCTACTTGCCCGCTAGTTTGGGGGTGATAAGCTGAAGCAATTCTATGATTAACATCATATTTACCGAGGGTCTTCCTCAAACCGCCATGAATGAAATGAGAACCCCCATCAGTCATGAGATACCTAGGCACTCCAAACCTAGGAAAGCTAACGTCCTTAAGCATTTTTAGAGAGGTTTCCCCGTCAGCACTTTTCGTAGGAATGGCTTCTACCCACTTAGTAACATAATCAACGGCAACAAGAATATGAGTGTAACCCTTCGAAGGAGGGAAAGGACCCATAAAGTCGAATCCCCAACAATCAAAAGGTTCAATAACTAGAGAGTAGTTCATAGGCATTTCATTGCGTCTAGAAATATTACCAACACGCTGACATTCATCACAAGATAAAGCAAATTTCCTTGAATCTTTAAAAAGGGTAGGCCAGTAGAAACCTGATTGTAGTACCTTTTGTGCGGTTCTATCTCCTGCATGATGTCCTCCATAGGCACTACCATGAAATTTACGCAATATCTCTTTTTGTTCATATTCTGGAACACATCTTCGCATAATACCATCAACTCCTTCTTTGTATAAGTGTGGGTCATCCCAAAAATAATGCCTCAAATCATAAAAGAACTTTCTTCTTTGCTGAGCTGTAAAATTTCAAGGCAAATACTTGGAGACAATAAAGTTAGCATAATCAGCATACCAAGGGCTTCCTCGCGAGCTCACCCCTACTGCGGCTAACTGTTCATTTGGGAAACTATCATTAACAGGCATAGGATCAAAAGAGATGTTTTCCAAACGAGATAAATTATCAGCTACAGGGTTTTCAACACCCTTCCTATCTACTATGTGTAGATCAAACTCTTGTAAAAGCAGTACCCATCTAATAAGCCTAGGCTTAGCGTCCTTCTTCGTCATAAGATATTTAATAGCAGCATGATCAGTATGAATGGTTACTTTTGAGTCCACAATATAGGGCCTAAACTTATCACAGGCAAAAACAACAGCTAGAAATTCCTTTTCAGTAGTGGCATAATTCCTTTGAGCAGCATCTAGAGTCTTACTAGCATAATGGATAACATTTAACTTTTTATCAATACGTTGCCCAAGGACAGCTACAACAAAATCACTAGCATCACACATTATTTCAAAGGGTAAACTCCAATCAGGTGGTTGAACAATAGGGGATGTACTTAAAGCCTTCTTAAGAGTTTCAAAAGCTTCCCTACAATCATCATCAAAACAAAAGGTACATATTTTTGAAGAAGATTAGTGAGAGGTTTTGATATCCTAGAGAAGTCTTTAATAAACCTCCTATAGAAACCAGCATGACCAAGGATACTACGAATACCTTTGATGTCTCTTGGACATGGCATCTTCTCAATTGCCTCAACCTTAGCTCTATCAACTTCTATGCCTCTTTACTTTATGCCCAAGAACAATCCCTTCATTAACCATGAAGTGGCATTTCTCCCAATTAAGAACAAGATTAGTTTCTTCACATCTCTGCAAAACTTTATAAAGGTTGTGCAGACAATTATCAAAACAATTTCCATAGACAGAAAAGTCATCCATGAACACTTCTACAATTTCCTCACAAAAACCATGAAAGATAGTAGACATGCACCTTTGGAAAGTAGCAGGAGCATTACATAAACCAAAAGGCATACGTCTATAAGCATAAGTTCCATAAGGGCAAGTAAAAGTAGTTTTTTCTTGATCTTGTTGTTTAATAGCAATTTGAGAGAAACCAGAATAACCATCAAGAAAACAAAATTGGGTCTTTTTAGACAACATTTCCAACATTTGATCAATAAAAGGAAGCGGGTAGTGATCTTTCTTAGTAACTTTATTGACTTTCCTAAAATCGATGCACATCCTATAGCCTACCACTATTCTTTGAGGAATAAGCTCATCATTATCATTATGGACAACAGTAATACCTCCCTTTTTGGGAACACAATGAACATGACTAACCCATTCACTATCAGCAATAGGGTAAATAATACCAGCATCAAGGAGTTTCAATACCTCATTCCTTACCACTTCCTTCATCCTAGGATTTAAACGTCGTTGGTGCTCCACTACTGGCTTCGCATATGGTTCTATGTTGATAGAATGCTGACATATAGTAGGTGAAATCCCTTTCAAAACATCCAGAGTATAGCCCATAGCTCCTCGATGTTTCCTTAAAACCTCCAATAACATTTCTTCTTCCTTTCCTGAAAGTTTAGAGCTAATAATAACAGGATATATCTTTTATCATCAATATAAGCATATTTAAGATCATCAGGGAGAGGTTTTAGATCGAAGACCGGGTCCTTTTTAGGTGGCAAAGTGGTACCCAAGTCTTCTACAGGCAAGTCATGCTTAAGCAACCTGGGTTGATGACGGAGGATCTCGTCAATCTCATTCCTTTCTTCCATGAAGATCTCACTTTCGTGATCCTCCATAAATTGCTGCAAAGCATTGTTAGGATCAAGAGAGATAGAAGCAAGTTGTTCAACTCTAAAATCCTCATTATGGGTTTCCTCTTCGCAAGGTTCTTTAGTAAATTTCGAAAAATTAAACTCATAAGATTCCCCATCAAACTTAGTCAAGATTTTCTCCCTCTTGCAATCAATAATAGCTCCACAAGTACTCAAGAAAGGTCTACCAAAAATGATAGGATAAGTTTTACTAGCAGCTGAACCAAGTACTAGAAAATCAGCAGGATACTTGATCTTACCACAAAGGACTTCCACGTCTCGTACGATACCAATTGGAGAGATGGTCTCTCTATTATCAAGGTGAATAACCACATCAATTTCTTCCAACTCGCAGGGACTAATTTCATGCATAATTTCTCTGTAAAGCTCATAAGGAATAGCACTGGAACTTGTACCAATATCACATAAACCATAATAGCAATGATCACCAATTCTAACAAAAAGCACAGGAACACTAGCCTTTTTAGTTCTACTAGGATGTGAAACAATATTAGAAGCATCCTCACAGAAGACTATGTGCCCGTCTTCTACGCTTTTAGTGACAAGGTCTTTCACAATTGCTACAACAGGTTCAATGTTTATTTGTTCATCAGGTTTTACAGTTCTCTTCTCACTTTTAGTGATTACATTAGTTATCATAGGATGATCCTTTACCTTATATGGGAAGGGAATCTTCTTGATATAAGGTTCAGGTAAGATATGATCAATAATGCAACACTCAGTTCTCCCAATAGGAACACGGTCAACAATATCTTTATAAGGTGCATGGTACTTATTCCATCCCCTTTTTGGAATTTCAATATAAGAAGCAAAAGCTCTAAAGCAATTCGTAATAACTTGCAAATCAAGACCATAAGAATTACTAATATTTTGAAAGTCACCAGTTCTCATAAAAGATTCAATGCATTCATAATCATAATTTATACCTGACTTTCTACCTTTGTCATTCTCCCAAGCTTCAGCATTGTCTTGAATACGGTCTAGAAGGTCCCATTTAGCTTCTTTTTTCATGCGAGTGAATGATCCAGCACAAGAAGCGTCCAATAAATCTTTATCATGTAGAGGGAGCTTTGCATAAAAGTTGTTGATAATAATATTGTTGGGGAGCTCATGAATGGGACATTTGAGCATTAGTAACTTCAATATCCCCCAAGCTTGAGCTGTACTCTCTCCATCAAGAGGCCAAAAGTTGTATATTTGATTCCGATCTTTATGAATCTCACTAGGAGGATAAAACTTTGAATAAAAGAGAGGCACTATTTCCTCCCATTCCAGAGCTTGACCATTCTTCAACAGCTTATACCATTCCTCAGCTCTTCCTTTCAGCGACAATGGGAATAACTTCTTCTTAACTTGATCTGTAGTAATACCTGCACACTTGAACAACCCGCATAATTCGTGTATAAAGAGTAAATGATCACCGGGGTGGATAGTTCCATCCCCAACATAGTAGTTATCCATAACATGATCAATAATTCTTATAGGTATTTTGAAAACATCATTCTCAGCAGGTGGTGGCTTATCTACTACCTTAGCAGTGGTAGTAGCATTACAAATAAGAAACTCGGCGAATTATCCATAACGAAAATAAAGCAACTAGCAGAAGTAAACAATACTCACAGTAGAAGTTTCCTTTACCAGTTCCACTCTCCAATAGCGCTTCACTCCCCGGTAATGGTGCCAGAAAATAGTCTTGATGACCCACAAGTATAGGGGGTATATCGCAGTATTTTCGATAAGTAAGAGTGTCGAACCCAACGAGGAGCAGAAGGTGCTGGCTAGTGGTATAGATCAGGAATTCTCTGCAAATACTTAGCAAACGGATTTTTAGGGGTTTTCGATAAAGCAAGTAAACAAAGTACGAGTAAATAAAAGACAGTAGGAATAAATGCAGCAAGTGGCCCAATCCTTTATGCAGCAAAGGACAAGCCGGTTGTATTACTTAAGATGACCAAACGTTCTCGAGAACACATGGGAAGACTGTCAAGTGCTTTCGCTTCATATAGTCGATTAATATTCTTTAGCTTGCTAAGTGTTGTGTGGGTGAACCTGTGCTAATGTACCGCCCCATCCAAGACTAATACATACTTGTGATTATACCCCTTGCAAACATCTGTAAGTACAAGAAAGTAATTAAGATAAAAACCTAACCACAACTTTAAACTCTAAGACCCTTACGTCCCTTGTGCAATGGTTTCCTAACGGGGGTTCAGGTTTCTGTCACTCCGGCAACCCCTACGATTAGTAGCCAATACACAATGCATTCCCCTAGGCCCATATAGGTGAAGTGTCATGTAGTCGACGTTCACACGACACCACTAGAAGAAGTACACCACAACTTAAATAACAATCTATTGAATCTTTCTCAACGCAACTCCACTACTAACAACAAGACTTCTCCCATGTCCTCAAGAACAAAATGAACTACTCACAAGACATCATATGGATCATGATCAGAGATGGAATAATGATGTATAACAATCTGAACATAAACAATAATTCAATGGTTCACTCAATAGCATCAACTACAAAGAGTAATCAACACCGGGAAAGTTTCCCCTATGAACTATGCAAGATTCAACTCAATTGTTAAATCACTATGGAGATGGTGATGAGGGTGCTGATGGTGATGATGATCCCGATGAAGTCCAGCTTGATGGTGGTGTTGATGCGACGATCTCCCCTCTCCGAGAAGGAATTCCCCCGGCAGAAATCTGTCTGCCAGAGAGATCTTTCTCTCTCGGTGTTTTCCGCCCCACAGAGGCGGCATAATCTTTCTATGGTCGCTCCTCGAGTCTTAGGGTTTCGGGAGGATGACGCCAGAGGGAGAGGCTGGAGTGGGCCAGGGTGGCCACACCACCTCCAGGCGCGGCCTAGGCCTGCCCGCGCCATGGGGTGGTGTGGGCCCCCTCTGGCCCACCTCCACTCCATCTTCTGGAAAAATAGGATTTTCCGTATATTTTTCCGGATTTTCTGATCTTCGCGAATTTTGCCTCCAAACAGCACCTTTTCCATCAGAATCCTGACTGCAGCGGTCCATGCTCCAAAAGTCATCAACCATGCAAAAATAGATGAAATAACATAAGTATCACCTCTCAATACGAAATATATCAATGAATAATGGTGAATTAAGACATAGAATAGTGATGCAAAATGGACGTATCAGGGTTAAACTACTCTTTGTCTCATTATTTAACCAAACTGCCCAATTGCAACTGGATAATTTTGAGCAAAGTGGTCTCACTTTGCTCCTTGACTAACGTCTTACCTTTCTTTTGGGACTACTAAAGACTACCAAATTTCCATTCTATCGTAAACTATCCTCACATGATCTCTCAAAACTACTAACAAAATTGTAGTTACTACCTTAATCCAAAAATTATCGTAATGTTATAATACCTATGACATCTATCATAGACCTACGCTGTTCTTTACTACTTTTATTACAAGATTATTTAATATACATTTGTCATTTTATGCCTATTTCATTGTTTTGGAGCTAATCTCACCATGATCTTGCTAATATTTATCTAGTCATCATGATTGAAGAGCTAATCTCACCACGATGACTCTTCCTCTTAGCTTACTATTAATGATTCTTAAGAAAATTCTACTCCATCACATGGAATTCGCAAGTGAATGCCACATGATGAACTTCCAGTTGTATCTATGCATACTTTAATGATCTACCCTAGGCGGTATAGTGGTATCAACTAGTGGTAAGATTCTTCGAGTTTACAAGAATTCTAAATATAGACTCCGTCACTAATAGTACTCCACATGATATCCTAATCCTGGTTATAATCTTCTGCGATATTTAATTACTTTAGATATCTTAGTGGTGTTATACCTATTTAGATCTACACTCAAATAACACTTCTCTAGAGAAGACATATAACTACTCCTTAAGAAAGATGATAAAAACATCTAACTTAAGTGTGACAAGGTTTATCCTCAAGTGGATATCCATCACAATTCTTGGTTTAGAAAAGATGGCTCCTATAGTCACTATCCAACCTACATATCTTCCTAAAAGGGTTTAAGGTCAAAGCATATGCTCTGATACTAGTTGTGGTGACCCAGCATAACACTGCATGATGTAGTACACTATAGTCGTTGACATAACACCAATGAAACACCATTCACTAGTATTACATCCCTCAGAGTGGTATAACAGAAACACAGCAGGTCCAACACATGACTATAGATTACAACTCGACTCGTTACATAAGATCAGAGAACACTCTAGGTTAAAGAGAGAGAGAAAGAAACTTCTTACAAAGAAGAACCAGAAATAATAACTCAGAACTATCTAGTAACTACGACTAGTATCTAAACTATTTGGCTTGCCATTGCTGCTATTGCAATGCTCTACAGAAGTAGGTTTTATGGCTAGAGAATCTACTCCTATCGACTTAAGAACTTTGTCTTCACTTCGGTTGGTGTATATGTTGACTTTATTGACTTTATTGAAGAACTTGAGTTGTCGATGATGGTTTCTTGAGCAGAAGTTGATGTTGACGTCGTCTTCAACAGCTTAGAACCTAGCAAGGGTTAATAAGGTACGATTGAGTAGGGGCGTACTCAGCAAGTTCACTAAAAAGGAGTGTATGATGCACTAGCTCTACAGCCACAGACCAAAGGTCGTAGGCAATGCATGTTTTCGTAAAAAGGAGTGTATGATGCACTAGCTCTACAGCCACAGACCAAAGGTCGTAGGCAATACAGGTTTTCGTAAACATTTCTTCAAAGGTTGCTTTTATTATAAAAACTATGTCCGACAGCCTTCACAGGTTGACCAGAACCTTCGTGGGGTTCCTTTCCTATCGCGTTCGTAGCTCCTTCCCGGAACAGGGAGTAACATGTCACAGTTCTTACACTCTACAGAGGTGCGTTTCTTTACCCACGAGAGACCTTAGCTTTGTTGCACATCCGAGTTGCATTCCCGTCCACACTTCCTTGGTGTGGGGCCCAGTATAAGATCCAAGCCAATCACTATCCCCTTAGCGACCCCATATGTCTGCACGATCCATCGGGCCGAGCAACATCTCCGTTAAGCCCCCTTTCGGGCAAGCTACAACCATGATAAGTTCCCGAAGACTCTATGAGCCGCTTATGCCCTAACAAGCTCCATAAAGGTCTGACTATACCACCAGCAGCCGCTCACAGATAATATAGACACCAAAATCGTGGGGCCTAAGGGTGCCCACCCATATGCTGGATTCGCACAAGGAATCACAGTGTCACGTTAAGGTCGTCTTGCCTACATGCGAGAGGAAGAAGATACATCTGACTTCTCCGTCCCATTCCAAATCTCATGGTTAACGCGTAATATACGACGCTAGAATCACTGGCGACATTGGTTGTTAAGTCCTAGATAGTATGTTCGTTTACCACTGGAACTATATCAATAGATTATTACCATTTGGTAAATAATCCATAATCAAAATATTATGAAAATAGTGTTTTTTGACCTTTTTGAAATGCAGGTGATGATAGCATTTGAGCTACAAGCATTTGATAGAAAATAACCAAAGGACATGAGCAAGTGTGAACTTGCCTTTTGTGATTGCAAGATTATGTAATCATGGTCTTTGAGGTACTAGAAGATCCAAAATCTAGAAATAGCATCATTGGTCCGGTAATGACTAATGTTTAAAGAAGCAATATGAATTTATGCATAAGTAATGCTATGCACTTTGTAAAACCCCGAAGTGAATCCCCCATAATATAAGTGATTTAAACTTAGGTGATTTCTTTAAGAGTGGTTGTATCTTCTAGTTTACTTCAAAAGTGATTTTATCTAACAGAAGTTAAGGACTTATATACAAGATATAAAAGTATAGTTCAATAGCAATCTATGATTAAGGTTAATTGTCAACTGGTGACGATGATGAAAGTTCATGTTTTAGATTGTTAAAAGTTAAAGGGACTATTATAGTGTTATTGTTTGAAGTGACAAAAAGAATAACTTCCGAAGAAAATTCTTATTACACTCAGTTAAACATTTCACATTGTTTCTCGAATTTAGTTGATAGATATTTGTATTGCTTTTTAAGTAAAAGGCCAAAGTTAACTATTAAAACTTAGGTAAATTAAGACATAGTGTGTTTATAACATTATTTAGCTTTAGGGGTTTTTCATAAGCATGAATAAGGATGTGAGATCATTTATTTCTAATACAAACAAATGATGAGTTTAAAACTTGGTTGCCTATTATTATATTAAAGGAAATATTTAACTGGTGGATGAAAGCATATATAAATGATTTCATTAATTTGTTAAAGTTTAAAGTATTTAAACAACTTAAGAATTAATTCTATGGTTTAAGAAAATAGCTTTATATAAATTCTACATGTTTGAGCCTTAAGGATTACATCCTATGTTTCAATAAACCCTAAGTAATTAATTAAATGTATCAAGGGTTTATGTTGATTTATAAATGATAAGAGAATATATATCTCTTATATTTTAATAAAAGAAAAGGACTATAAAGTCAATTATAACACTTATTGTTTTATAAATCCTAAAATGACATGGAATTTTATAATTAGTATTTTTATAAAATAGTAGATTTATTTTTATATACAAAAAATGATTTTTATTGATTTTTAGGACTTTTCCTAATTGGTTATATTTTATTTAGGATTTTGGTGTATTTAATATTTAGTTGTATTTTATTTCTTTCATGGTTTTACAAAATTTACTTATTAAACATTACTTTAAGTGAAATCTTGTTGATTACTTTTGATTCCCTCTAATTGTATTTGATAAACTATTTTAAAGTATGAAAAAAAATTCACATACATATAAACGTAAGGAAATAATAACACTATTTCTTTTGTTATTTTTCAAATTAATTCCAAGTAAAGTATAATTTGAATATTGTAGACATTAAAGGAAATAATACTACACTTCATTTTAAATGTGAAACAATGGTTCTAATTCGTTAGAACTTCATTTGATTTTATGAGCATAATGTATTTAAAGGAAATCATGTAAACATATGGAAGAAATGGAGCTCCTTATTGTTTAGTAGTTGTTTAAAGTTTTTATTGTAATATTTTTGTGGCATGAATACAACTTATATTTATTTTATAATATTTGATTTATATCTTGGGAATATGTTTTTTTAATACTCTAATATTACTTGTATAAATTTAGACACACAAATGGGCTAATAAATTGGATGATTTATAGTGCATCTTATATGGCCTAGCAGACGCTCACACACGCACTGAACAGGAACTATTCATCAAGTATATATATACGCACTACCAACCCTAGTGTCCATCCCAGATGCACAACTAGCAGAAAACACAATGACGCACATACGCTACCCAAGTAGGCCAGTACGCCTAGTCGTACATGTTCCTCTAGTCTCGTATCTCTCTCGTTCTCTCACGCACGCACGCACGACACGGACACAACTCCCCGTCCCCTTCTGGTTGCCTGCGATGCCTCTCTCGCCGCCTCCGCTCTCGGCCGCTCCCGACTCACTCTAGCGCCAGCAAGGTGGGGATTTGATTCACCTCGACGTGCTCTACCTCCCCCTCCTGTTCGATTTGACCCCCGGGGCCTCTCGCGCTCGCCCACGACTGCAGACCCCAAGTGGCCGCTGGCTGATTTAGCCGTCGCCGGCCTCCATCTCAGCTGGTGCTAAGCCATGACAACCATGACTCATCTACGTCGACCTCTACCTCCTACTCGATCTCCTTGATCTCCAGCTCGACCCCGTCGTTCTCGGCCTCCCCTATAAACTCGCGCCGCTTAGGCTCTTTGGTGATGGGGTGCTTCTGCCTACTTGTGCTGGTCGTGGCCTTCCGCACCTTCGTGTGGTGGTAGGCTCGGCTGGCCCCTCCTTTGCATCTACTATAGCATCGCCTCCATCGACTACAGCTTCAGCTACAGTCACCCTCTGGTTTAGGTACATCCTTCTGTGACCGGCCTTCAAGCCGATGAACTGCTCTAGTTTTGATTTAGGTTTAAATTTTTCTGGAATTTTAAGAATTAGAGTTGTGGTGATGATCTACTGCTAGTTGGTTACTTGTGGTGGTGCTCCAACTTGGATGATTAACCACCCCTGACATGTTTGGCTTGAGTTGGTCAGACTCTAGTGTAATTGATATATGTATTGTGCTTGATCTGATGCCTCAATTTGGATGATGTGGTCATCCTCTACATGTGTGGTTTGTTTTTGTTCTTTATCTATGACAAAACTGAATATTAGCGATGTTGTTAGCCGAACAAAATATTGTTAAAAGCATTGCAATCGTTCTTTGCTCTGTTTGGGTTCCAGAAGATTTTTTTTAGTTGAATATATTCATCTGAGCTCAACTTGAGATTAAATAAAGTAAAGTATATGTTGGTTGGGCTTAAGGATTTATTTTAGCAGGTTTGTAGTGTTTTAAACTTATTAGAATAGATACAAACTACATCTAATCGTGTGATTTTAATGGTTCTCGAGTGCCATGAGATTCTTAAAAGTACTTACTCTCGTTTGGCTCAAAGTTGGCTTGTGGGATATGTGATTTGCATATTTTCATACTTGATTGGCTATTTGGATACTACTCTATATCGTCGTTCTTCTAGAGATTATCAGATCATGCGCATACATGATCATGGAAAAACACGTGCTTGTGTTGTGCAAACTATCGATGTCTAGCCGTTGGACTGATCTGGCTAAATAAATCGATAAGAATAGATCATCATGCTTTCTTTTAATGATTTGATCATTTTACTGCTCAGATTGTTATGATATTGGATTTTTCTTCTTATTTACTTACTGTCTTGAAATTGTGAATATTGTTTGTGACCTCATGAGGGTCCTATAACTAATGAAATGCTAGGGAAATGCTTAATGCTTGTAGCTTTGTTTTCTGATTTATAAAGTTGATTGATGATTTGTTCATGCACTTGCATGATCTTGAATAGATTTGTATTTGTGTGATGAATATATCTGATGCTATGTAATAATGAACTTATAAAAATAGATGCTTGGCTGGATTTGCTTGTTCCTGGACAGATCTGTCCAGCAACAATATTATTGTTTTACCACACTCCTCTCATATCCTCTCTACCAAAAATGTTTAAAAATAGATAGGTGATGCACTGGATCAACCTAGGTTCTTAGTTGTTTGTACCTTGTTTATTCTTTAGAGTGTGCCCTTGTAGCTTGTTCCAAAATCCCTTGCTTCTTGTGGATGACCTCCTCCTCCTAGCTGTTTGATTTGGTACTAAGATCTAGATATAGATGGAGATATTCTTGCCATGCTAGCTTCTGTTCTAAGGCTGCTGCTAGAAGATTCTTGTGGTAGCTCCTCTCCCTGGTGTACTCTTGGTAGTTCTTGAACTTTGACTGCAGTCTTGTAACCATCTCTTGGTGTTCTGATGGATTTTGGAAAGTGAGGAGCATATGGTGCGGCTGGTGCTGTTGGTTTGCTCTTGTACTACAGTACTACTACTGCAGTGGTGACAACACATCAAATGCATGTGGTGAGGCTGCTGCTTGCATGTGGGCCTGAGATGGTGCTTGTCACCAAATGTCTCTTTTCCTCTTGCTAGTGCAAGCCACGGCTGGGTTCTTGATCTTATCAGGTGTAATCCTATTTTCCATTCTTTTTTTGTTGCCAAGTGAATAAACTCATTGTTAGGCTCTATTACTAAATAGACTTTAATTTGGTGAACCTGCTAATATAAGTTGATGGCTGAAACTAATCATAGGCTTAACTACTAGTGCTTTAATCCTGGTAGTTTAAATGCCTTGCTCTCATGTGGCTTTGATTCATTTTGTAGAGATCAAATGAAGAAGAAAGCAAGATCAAGATAGAAGGATCGGAGTTAGCTTAGTCTTTATTTCTTTTTGTCTAATGTAATCTTCTTTTACTTTTATACCTTGTAATATCTAATGTTGTAAATTATTCTTTTGAGAATAACTACCTGTAATATTTAATATTTATTGTTGTATCTCTCCTATATTGGTATTACTGAATATTATGAAAGTGTAATATCTATTCTTTTTGGAGTAATAATTCCAGTGTGTTATTTAAATCCAAAGTAATGTGATGATCCAATATTCCAATTCTATTTCAAATTTTCATCTGCATTATTATTATCATTTATATTTGAATTGAATTCAAACTGTTTCCCTCAAAACAAAGATGTGCCATAAAGGTCATGTCGAAATTTATCGCACTTGCTCCGATGTTCCCATCAGTACAATAGAGATATTGATCGCTTTATAGCTTATTTGAAAATTCCCTGGATTTTCTTATGCATGAATGCAATGCACACATCTTATCTCAGCTTATTTCTAAGCTCTAATGCTGGGATGTTACACCAACCATGTCCAGGAACCCTAGCAGCCTGCTGGGATTCAACTGCAGTATGCATTGTATCATCAATTTAAAAGATGCTGCATGTAGCATCCCAATTGTCTAACAATTGTAATGCTACTTGTCTTAGTAAGATATTGGCTACTTCATATATATTTTGTTGCATCGTAATTATATCATGCTCATGTCATCATGCCACCTTGCATTTGAGCACCATATAAAACACTCTTTCTTTTGGTTTTTCTCTCATATGCATTATTAATTGTATTTGCCTCTTGATATTGTATTTGGTTATTGATATATTGTCTAAATGCCCAAATTGAGTTGGGGGCATATCTTTTATTCACCTCCATTATCTTTTCTTTCACCACTTTATAATTCCACCATCCTACTAGTACATGAGCTTGCAATTCTGTTCTTTTGATTTTACCCTAGCTCATGTGGTGGGGTGGATCTAATCCTACTTATCCTTTGCTTGGCTTTTATTCCACTTATGGGAAATGCATAAGAATAATGCCATCATATTATTATTGTTTTTACAAAATAAATCACGGCATTATTATTTTGCATGGGCCATGCAAAATGTACCACCACCTTTTGTCCCATTGGGTTTTTCCTTGTTTTAATGGATCCTTCTTTGTGCACCATCTCTTTCCATTCCACCATCCCCATATCCTCACCCACATCATTTTCTTTATTTTATTTTCTCCATGCATGATCCATATGAGGTCTATTCCATAATTCTTTTCTTTTTCTTTTCTTGGTTTCTCATTCACCTCATCCTAGCCTAACTCCAAGCCTCACTCTTACCTCTTGGGTTGCTCTTGTAAACAAGTCCTAAACCTAATCATCTAACAAAAACCAACTTAATTGTCTCTCTCTATTTTTTTCTTTTTCTCTAATCTAGTTATAACTAAACCCTAAACCCTAAGCCTCCTCTCACCACTCCCTCTTACCTCTCTCTCTCTACCATGAGACCCACCTGGCCACCCTCTCCCTGGCCCACACCCAGCCACCCTAACCCTAGCAAACCCTAGCCCGAGCTACCCCCTCCCCTCTCTCTTCTTCTACCGCCATGCTGGCCCCAGCTGCTGCTCCTCCATGTCCCCACCTGGCCACCTGCAGCCCCTCTCTGTGCCTACCTGCCCCAGCCCGACCTGCACGTGCTTGAGGAAGAAAAAGAGAGAAGAGGCCGAGACCACTTTATCTAACCCCCTGCCACGGCTCCCTCTCCTCTCTCTCCCTCTCACTTTTCCCTCCTCCCCACGGCTCTCCAGCATCGCCAGATCCACCCCGGAGCCTACCCTCTTCCTCCCCTTCTTCCTCGCCGACGCCCAGCACCGCCGCGGTCGCCGCCAGCACCATCTCGTCCCCGTCGTTCCAGCCGATCAGCGCGACCTGGAGGTGGCCTGGAAGACCGAGGGCCGTCCACTACATCACCCCGTACACGCCGACTTGGACGAGGAGCCCCAGATATGCCGGTGCTACGCCGTCCTGACGAAACCCTAGCATGCCGGAGCGCCAGCGATCTCGCCGCTCCTCGCTCCGATCCGAGCCCGCCGTCGAGCCCGCGGTGAGTCACTCTTCCTCCCGGACATGCTCCGCCTCGCCGTACCACTCTAGCCGCGCCAGACGTTGCGTCGAACGCCCACCGTGCGCGTCGTTCGCCATTGTCTGCAAGCTTTCCGGCCCCCGCCGCACCCTAACTAGCCCACGTTTACCTCCCTGTCAACTCCCCTTGACCCGCCGCACTGGTTAGCCCCCTTCGCGCGCACGCCCGCGACCTGGGTTCGACCCCCGCTCCGCGCCGCGCGCACACTGGCCGTCAGACCGCGGAGACGAAGAACAGTACGGGCCTGTGGAAATTTACATTAAGCCCCCCCTTTTATTTCGCTCGCAACCCGCGCTCCTAGCGACCCCACTAGTCAGCCGCCCTAGTATTCTTGCAGGAAGGTCCCCCTGCTTTCTTAGGCTTAACCCGCGCTCCAGCCCCAGCCCCACCTGTCGGCCTCTGGGGGCATCCCCACTGTCGCGTGGGCCCGAAGCCGCTGGTCCCGTCTGTCAGCCTCAGCGAGCTAGCCCAGCCCGCGGTGGAAAAATGTTTTCGCGCGCGTGGCCCCAGTCAGCGCAAGGCCCACCCGTCAGTGGCTGTGGCTGGATCTGACTGAGTAAGAAATGTATTTCTGGTTGTCTGTTTTTATTTAAACCTTTTCCAAATTGATTTAAATTCAAATCCAATTCAGATTCAAATAATTTTTAAAATCCAAATCCAAATAATACATATAATATATGTTTTGGAATCAGAAAAATGTGAGGAATTCAAATATTCCCTTCAAAATAATGTTTGACCACTTTAAAATTTCGAGATGATTAAAATTATAATAAAATGCCCTTTTCCTGAATTAATTAATAACTTTTGTTTTATAACTCCAAATTTGACAAATAATATGTCTAAATCGATCAGCGCGACGAGCCCGTTCTATCTATGCATTCCTTGTTCTGATTTGAAGCATGCATCATGTTGTTATTAAAAATCTGAACTATTTATGACAATAAAACTTGGTTAAATAAATAATAAAATGTTTTCTTTCTTGTATCCACACCTCACCTTTGCCATGCTACTTTAATGCCATGTAAATTGTGCATCATTCATCATGGCATGCTTGTTTGCTTGTCGCATCTTATTTCCTATGCTTGTGCACTTTATTTATGTTGGCCCTTGTTTGTTTGGTTCTTCGTCGAATAGACGCCCACCAGGAGAATTACCAGGAATCACAGGAGTACTACCCAGATCCATCTCTCGCTTCAACTAAGCTGCCAGGAAAGCACTACCACATGCTTGCATACATACAGTACCTATTGCCTCTATCTTATTCTTGCATCATTGAGTCGCGATTGCATTAAATTGAATCCCAAGTACTACATAGCCTTACTTTTAAGCCCCACCGAAGCTTGTTCCTCCATCCCATGAGCCATTACTACAGGAGTTGTTTGAGCCATGCGAGTCGTAGAAAAGCATGTGCAGGGTATGTGAGTGTCTGATGAATAACGAGGTACCTAAACAACATAACCTGAGTAGTAATGGGATAACTAATGAAAGAGGCACCGGTGAGCAATATCTGCTATTTGGTTTTTCATGCTCACTTGTGTCCCGTAGGACCCCGAGTACTTGATTCCTGTTCCTTGACTATTCGCACGATCCACATCCGGGAGGCCTTATGGACCCCCCTGAGCCAGAGCTTGATTCATTCTTATTTCTTGGGGCCACAATTAGTTTGGGGCTTTATTACTATTCTGTACTTATGCCATGTTACTGCTTTATTTAAGATTGTGCGAGGAGCACTTGTACTGTTTTGGATCGTGACACGTTTTCGCTGTATCGACAAGCCCAGTCACATTTTCGGGTTCCCAGTCGTTTACCGCCGTCCACACAAACCTTGGGTCCGTATCGGAGCCGGCCAACTTCGTTGCGGGTAGCTTAATGGGGTGGCCCCCTGAAATATTTCTGAATCCTGTGATTGCTTTGTCGTGAATGCCTCGTTGGGTTTTGATTTGGTTTTTCCGAGGTTGATTGAGTGTGTGTTGCTATTCGTGCACCCCTGCAGGGTAAATCTTTCTGAAAGCCGTGTCCGCGGTTATGGACGACTTGGAGCACAGTTTCTCGATCATAGACAAGTATAACTAGAGTACCGCTTTTAAATTGACTAAGTACCTGACTAGTAAATAGTGCAATACTCATGGAATGGTTAATAAAACTGCCAACGGATGATGGGGGATGTTCGTCCGCTTCCTCGTTGGTAAGCGAGGAGGAGGATGGATCTGTTAATTATACTGTTATAACTGTTGTTCTTAATTCGCGGACTTCCGTCTATCAGTGGTTAGGCGGAAGGTTAGCGAGTGTCTGTAGAATTGTTAGGTATTATCTTTCGCTACAATTGCGTCACCCCAGGTTGTGTCCCCTTTAGCGGCATTAAGACTTGCTGAGTACCCCTAGGGTCTGACACGATAAATTGTTTGATTCAGATGAACAGGTGTACCTGCAAGATGGATACTGGGTGGAAGAGACAGATGATGTTGGCAACGATCATTCGGTGTAGAGCTTCTGGGAACGGGGATCCGTGTGATCTGTGGGCGGGATGAGTTTATTTATGGGGCATCTTATGCCAATTTGCTTCTTATCCGTACTCGGATCTTGTTTTCCGCTTCCGCCTGATACTCTGATGTGTGATGTATGAGGAGCTATCCTAAATTATTATATCTATCTAGGACATTTGGATCTTGCCGTATGGTGTTGCAATATTTCTATTTCTTTTAGATGGAATGGCTCTGAGGACTGTTGTATGTGGCTTGCATACATACTCATTTGTGTATGTAGTTGATCCCTTCGCCTGCCGATTACGCCGCTCGTACTTGTCCTACTGTCTGAAAGTGGTTAGGACGGCCGAAAGGTCTACCGTGAGTGGCCCTGGGCCCCACCGTACTATTTTAACCACTTTCGTTCATCCAGGCATTAACTAAGAGCGTAATTCACCGAGGTAGTTACACTGCATCACCACACCCACTTGGATTTGTGTGTTAGTGTGCATCATTGTGGTTTTGGAAAAGAACGCATGCAATGATGCCACACCAGCATGTGTTCTCCAACCATGTCGAGGTACCCTAGAAGCCTGCTAGGATTCAACTACAGCATGCATTGTATCACTAGTTTAAAAAAATGTTGCATCACCACACCCACTTGGATGTGTGTGTGTCAGTGTGCATCATTGTGGTTTTGGAAAAGAACACATGCAATGATTCCACTCCAGCATGTGTTGTCCAACCACATCCAGGAACCCTAGGAGCATGCTGGGATGCACCTGTAGCATGCATTGTATCACCAGGTTGAAAGATACTGCATCAGCACAACCACTTGGATGTGTGTATCAGTGTGCATCACTGTGGTTTTGGAAAATAAGACATGCAATGATGCCACTCCAGCATTAGGTGTCCAACCATGTCCAGGAACCCTAGCAGCACAGTGGGAATCAACTAGAACATGTATTGTATCACCAGTTTGAAATATGTTGCATCACCACACATACTTGATGTATGTTTGTGTGTATCAGTGTGCCTCATTGTGGTTTTGGAAAAGAATACATGGAATGATGCTACTCCAGCATGTGGTGTCCAACCATGTCTAGGAACCCAAGCAGCATGCTGGTATTGAACTACAACATGCATTGTATCATAGATTTGAAAGATGCTTCATCACCACACACACTTGGATGTGTGTGTGTCTATCAGTGTGCAACATTGTGTTGTTTTGGAAAAGTACACATGCAATGATGCCACTACAGCATCTGGTGTCCAACCATGTCTAGGAACCCTAGCATCATGCTGAGATTCAACTGCATCATGCATTGTATCACCAGTTTGAAAGATGCTGCATCACCACACCCACTTGGATGTGTGTGTGTATCAGTGTGCATCATTGTGGTTTTGGAAAAGAACACATGCAATGATGCCACTCCAACATGTGGTGCCCAACCATGTCCAAGAACCCTAGCACCATGCTGGGATTCAACTGCAGCATGCATTGTATCACTAGTTTGAAAGATGATGCATCACCACACCCACTTGGATGTCTTTCTGTGTATCAGTGTGCATCATTGTGTTTTTGGCATAGAAGACATGAAATGATTCCACTCCAGCATGTGGTGTATAACCATGTCTAGGAACCCAAGCAGCATGCTGGGATTCAACTTCAGCATGCATTGTATCACTGATTTGAAAGATGCTGCGTCACCACACCCACTTGGATGTGTGTGTATATCAGTGTGCACCATTGTGGTTTTGGAAAAGAACACATGCAATGATGCCACTCCAGTATGTGGTGTCCAACCATGTCCAGGAACCCTAGCAGCATGCTGGGATTCAACTGCACCATGCATTGTATCACGAGTTTGAAAGATGCCGCATCACCACACCCATTTGGATGTGTGTGTGTGTCAGTGTGCATCGTTGTGGTTTTGTAAAAGAACACATGCAATGATTCCACTCCAGCATGTGGTGTCCAACCATGTCTAGGAACCCTAGCAGCATGCTGGGTTTTAACTACAACATGCATTGTATCACCAGTTTGAAAGATGATGCATCACTACACCCACTTGGATGTGTGTGTGTGTAAGTGTGCATCATTGTGGTTTTGGAAAAAATATGCAATGCTGCCACTCTAGCATGTGTTGTCCAACCATGTTGAGGAACCCTAGTAGCCTGCTAGGATTCAACTACAACATGCATTGTATCACCAGTTTGAAAGTTGATGTATCACCACACCCACTTGGATGTGTGTGTGTGTCAGTGTGTATTATTGTGGTTTTGGAAAAGAACAGATGCAATGATGCTAGTCCAGCATGTGGTGTCCAACCACATCCAGGAACCCTAGGAGCATGCTGGGATTCACATGTAGCATGCATTGTATCACTAGTTTGAAAGATGCTGCATCACCACAACCACTTGGATGTGTGTGTAACAGTGTGCATCACTATGGTTTTGGAAAATAAGACATGCAATGATGTCACTCCAGCATGGGGTGTCCAACCATGTCCAGGAACCCTAGTAGCACGCTGGGATTCAACTACAACATGCATTGTATCACCAGTTTAAAAGATGCTGCATCACCACACCTACTTAATGTGTGTGTGTATTAGTGTGCCTCATTGTGGTTACAGAAAAGAACACATGCAATGATGCTACTCCAGCATGTGGTGTCCAACCATGTCAAGGTACCCTAGCAGCATGTTGGGATTCAACTTTAGCATGCATTGTATCATCAGTTTGAAAGATGCTGCATCACCACACCCACTTGGATGTGTGTGTGTATCAGTGGGCATCATTGTGCTTTTGGAAAAGAACACATGCAATGATGCCACTCTAGCATGTGGTGTCCAACCATGTCTAGGAACCCTAGCAACATGCTGAATTCAACTACAACATGCATTGTATCACCAGTTTGAAAGATGCTACATCGCCACACCCACTTGGATGTGTGTGTATCAGTGTGCATCATTGTGGTTTTGGAAAAGAACACATGCAATGATGCCACTCCAGCATGTGGTGTCCAACCATGTCCAGCAACCCAAACATCATGTAGGGATTCAACTACAGCATGCATTGTATCACCGATTTGAAAGATGTTGCATCACCACACCCACTTGGATGTGTGTGTGTCTATCAGTGTGCATCTGTGGTTTTGGAGGAACACATGCAATGATGCCACTCCAGCATGTCGTGTCCAACCATGTCTAGGAACCCTAGCAGCTTTGTGGGATTCAACTGCATCATGCATTGTATCACCAGTTTGAAAGATGTTGCGTCACGACACCCACTTGGATGTGTGTGTGTGTATCAGTGTGCATCATTGTGGTTTTGGAAAAGAGCACATGCAATGATGCCACTCCAACATGTGGTGTCCAACCATGTCCAGGATCCCTAGCAGCATGTTGGGATTCAACTACAACATGCATTGTATCACTAGTTTGAAAGATGTTGCATCACCCACTACTAGAGAAAACCTTATAGCCGGATTCCTCACCGTCGGCGCAGAGGTCATGTGGGTTGGCGACAGTAAGGCTATCCAGGCCTTCCTCGTGTTACAACTGGCAAAACATAATAAGGTGCGCCAGGGCTAGTCCAATTATCACCGGTGAACTGCGATTGCGTGCGCCGGGGCTGTGGTGGGCCGCATGCCACCGGACGGGTCGACGTTTACCTACGAAAAAATAAGTACATATGCGCCGGGGCTACGTCCCCTTACTACCGGCGAACAAATGCCCGCTCGCCAGGGTAGTTGTGAGCAAGATAGGCCCATCTGACCAAAAGTTTTCTGCTGGTGCAATCCTCCTAGGCTCGCTGGCGATAGGAGCAATACCACTAGCATGTAGGGTTGTGTTCGACGAGGGTACTTACCTACATCAGCCCGCTCACTTCACTCCTCTATACCACCGGCTTATATCGGCTTTGTTCGCCGGTTGTAATCTGGGACTGAAGTGCAAGTCGAACCAGCCACCTACCCCCACCTCTTCACTCACTCTCTTGCTCTCTTCTCATGGAAACTCCACCGAAAGCTTTGCTAGATAATTCCCCCACTTCTCCCTACCCATTTTAGCTAATTGAACCAACCAAGTTTGATATATCTCACCTCAAAGCATGCATGCACACTAGTGGATCTAGCTTGCAAGATCTAGATATATTTCTGCCCACCACCTTTTTGTAGATCTCGATCTCTTGCATAAGGTCTGGACAATGCACTCTCTTCGGTTGCCGTGTGGTGTTTCTCCGGTGCTCTTGGAGCTCATGTCAACTAATAGGCATAATGTGGTGAATGTGCGCATGAGTTGGCGACAAGTCACTGTGATGTCAATTGTGATGGTGAAAAGAGGTTCCATTCATATGTGGACCGTTTTGCATTTTCTTTTCATGTGCAGGTACAATGAGTTGCCAATGTTTCATCAGAATGTTGATTGACTTCTGTTCTGGCGAATTTCTGGTGCTTCGCCATGACCATTTTTAGCAAAGGTCATGCCAGATTTTTCATTGAAAGCTGAGACGACTGTTCTAATCAATGCTCTTATCGTGCAGGCTAGCTACGATGGTCATCGAGATGAAGGAAAGCATCATGGATAGATATGTGTAATGCGTGACAACCAATATGTATCAAAATAACCGCATGGAAATAAGTTGTCCCTGTCGAAGATGTCAAACATCTTCATTGTTTGACCCTTTCTCAAGCACAGTGAATCAGCACCTGCTCATGTATAGTTTCATGGAGGGCCACACTCAGCGGACGGGTGATGATGAAGATGATGTGGAAGAGGATGCCGATCAACACAAAAATGAAGACGAGGAAGAAGATCGGGACATCGCACACGACGACGGTGATGAAGAAGGCCGGGAAGAAGTACATACGGACAACAAGGACTAGAGTAGTGGTACCCCGCTAACTGCGGCCATGCGTGACCCTCATGTTCAAGAAATTCTTCTCGGCGGAAGTCTATGCTGGATCAACTGGAGTTAGACTCGAGAACTTCGTTGTACGGCGTAGGTCATGGGCCAGAGGGGAGCCTCCTCTGAGTAACTCTCGATCTTCTGGAGATGAAGGAAAAACACGGATGTACCGACGCTAGCGCGCACGATCTCTTCCGATACTTGAAGAAGCGCTTTCCTAAAGATAACATGTTGGCCAGTAGCCTACAGGAGGCCAAGAAAGTCATGTGCTCTCTTGATTTACCATACGAAAAATACCACGCCTGCATCAGTGACTACGTGATTTACCGGAACACGCACAAGGACAAGACCACATGCCTAGTCTGTGAGGAACCTCGATACAAGAGAGGGACGAGAAAAGCTCCTCGTAAAGTTGTGTGGTACTTCCCGCTCAGGCCCCATCTTCAACGTTACTTCGCGGACCGCAAGGAAGCAAAACTCATGCGCTGGCACACAGAAAGGAAGTAAGTGGTGCTCAAGGATCCTATATGGGTTGAGAACCCAGTGCTGACACACCCTTCGGATGCAATCCAGTGGAAAGCATTAGACAATGAGTACGAAGAATTTGGGAAAGACCCAAGAAACATCAGGCTTGGTGTGAGCACCGACGGGATGAACCCGTTCAGCAACCAGAGGAGAAAGCACAACACTTGGCCCGTGTTTGTGTGGATGTACAACCTCCCGCATGGTTGTGCCTGAAGAAGAAGTACATACACATGAGTATGCTAATCCAAGGGCCAACACAGCCATGGAGAGATCTCAACCTGTATCTCGAGCTATTGAAGGAGGAGCTAGCCATCTTGTGGGAGGAAGGGGTAGAAACATGGGGCGCCCACCTCGAATAACCATTCCCTCTGAAAGCCGCGGTGATCGTCACTGTGCAGGACTATCTCGGATACGGATATATTGCGTGCTAGGTGTGCCACGAACACAAGGCTTGTGTGCGGTGCATGGAAAAGGCGCCATCTCTATAGGTGGGTAAGGATCCCAGGTCTTTGAAAATCGTCTACATGAGGACTCGAATGTGGCTACCCAAGAATAACCCATGGAGGAATCTTGGAGATCTGTTCAACGGTGAGCATGAGCTCGAAGGACCTCCACCTAAGCATAGTGGTGAGGGGATCGATACTTCGTTAAAAAACTAGAAACAGATCCCTTCGGCGGGTAAGATACAGAAGCAGAAGCAGAAGCAGAAGCGAGGAGACAAGAAGAATAAAGAGGAACCCGAGCCGCTCATGGGGGTATAGAAAAGGAGGTCCGTGTTTTCGGAGTTGTTGTACTGGAAGATCGTCGGTATACCCCATAACTTCGATGCCATGCATATTACAAAGAACATGTGCGAGAGCTTGCTTTCCACTCTATTCAACATGTCGGATAAGACCAAAGACGGGCCGAAAGCAAGACATGACCTGATGGCCCTGAATATTAGAGAAGAGCTTCACCCTCCGCCTTCGTCTAGGGTTGAGGAGACGGACGATCGCAAGCGCAAGAGGGCAGGGAAGCAGACGGTTTAGGAGGAGACAGAAGATCCGAAGGGCAAAAGGGCTAAGGAGAGCGAAAATCTGCAACCCTCCTGCTTCACTCTAAATCCTGAGATTCTCGAACAAATATTCAATTGCCTTCTGGGAGTCTGATTTCCCTTAGGCTATGCGGGGTTGATATGCCGATGGCTGGACCCGACGAAAAGAATCTTCAGCGAGATGAAGTCTGATGCTGTCACATCATGATGATGCAGATACTTCCGGTGGCAATCCGAGGGATAATGGAGCCACACGTCCGTGCAACGCTGACCAACCTGTGTAACTTCTTCGACGTCATCACTCGGAAGTCGATAACCGTCAAGAAACGAGGCGGCAGGAAGAGATCGTCACCATCATATGCGAGATGGAGATGTACTTTCTGCCCGCATTCTTTGACGTCATGTTCCACCTGCTGCTGCATATAGTGGACGATATCGAGGATCTTGGGCCTTTGTTCCTTCACAACATGATGGCGTTAGGAAGAATGAACGGGATCATCAAAGGAGATGTCCATAATAGGAAACATCCGGATGGAAGCATCGTACAGGGCTTTCTCACCGAGGACTACGTCTCTTTCTACAAGAATTATCTAAACAAGGATAACCCATGTTTGGTTGGTTCGCCCGCAAATAAGCACCTCAGCAGGTTCGAGGGAGTAGGCCACAACACCGGCAATAGGGAAATGGACATGGATTAATCTGGTAGGAGAGCCGACTTTAACATGGCCCACTTAGTAGCACTATAGCACATGGACGTTGTCGGGCCTTGGGTGGATTAGCACATAACCATGATCAAGAATAGTGCAGGCAGGCTGATGACGGAAGAAGAGGTATTCAAAGCGCACAACTCCTCTTTCGTGCGCTGGTTTAAAGACTAGATTGATGCCAATCCCCCGCCAATGACAAGTGATAGAGACAACATCATAGTGGCCTTGTCTTATGGGCCCACGCCCAACCTCAAGACGTATCAAGAATATGACATTATCGGGTACACATTCTACACAGAGGAGATAGACAAAAGGAATGACTATCAAAACTCGGGTGTGACGATGGAATCTTACACGGGTGAAGAGAAGAAAAGATACTATGGGATCGAAGAAATCTGGGAGCTCGACTACGCCGGGGAGAAGCTGTCGATGTTCCATGTCAGATGGGCTACAGACGTCACAAAAGAACACGAGTATTTCACCACCATGCGTATGCCTGAGAAATCCAAGACCAAGAACCCCACCGTGCAAAATGAGACATGGGTACTGGATAAGCACGTCGAGCAATCACTACAAGAAAAGTTTCCTTCCACAACGAATTGGCCCGACGGTCGTCGTAGAAGGCGCGTCTTCCGCGACGAAATTCTCGGCTCGGCCGTGGCCGATGGAAAACTTTTTTTTCCTATTTCGTGGCCCTCTACTACGAGGGATCTGCTAAAAACATGGAGGAAGCTTGGCCAGCGCGTGGCAGAAGCATGATTTCCATTTCATCACGCGATGTTAACTCGCCGAAGTCTTTTGAGGCATGTGGGTCCCGGACGTCAGTGTCTCTAGTGGACCATACCTTTCGGTCACGCCTCCCTGATTTGAACTCTATAACGTAGCTCGAGGCGTCTATCGTTTAGTCAGGCTGCTAGGTCCCACATGTCAGCCTCTCATTAGAAGGATCGTGTGTGTGATGGAATTTTTTCTTTCGCTCGCGCTACCCTGTTCCGAAGTTGATAGCGCTGCTCAATGCATCTACCGTCTAATCAAACTCCTAGGACCCACATGTCATCCTCTCATTAGAAGAAACGTGTGTATGATGGAATTTTTTCCTTCGCTGGCGCTACCCCGTTTCGAGTTGATAGCGCTGCTCGACGCATCTACCATTTAACCAACCTCCTGAGCCCCACATGTCATCATCTCATTAGAAGAAACGTGTGTATGATGGATTTTTTCCTTCGCTTGCGCTACCCTATTCCGAACTTCATAGCGCTATTTGGTGCATCTACCGTTTAATCATGACGTTGGGCCCGACATGTCATCCTCTCATTAGAAGAAACGTGTGTATGATGGATTTTTTACCCTCTGTCGCGACTTCGTATTCCGAACTTGATAGCGTTGCTCGCTGCATTAGTCGTTCAATCAAACTCCTGGACCCCACATGTCATCCTCTCATTAGAAGAAACATGTGTATGATGTATTTTTTACCCTCTGTCACGCCTTCGTGTTCCGAACTTGATAGCGTTGATCGCTGCTTCAGCCGTTTATACAGGCTGGTGGGCCCGACATGTCAGCCTCACATTAGAAGAATCATGGGTACGATGGAATATTTACTTCTCTAGCGCTATCCTGTTCTGAACAAGATAGCGTTGCTCGACGAATCTGCCGTTTGCTCATGCTGCTGGGTCCCCCATTTCAGCCTCTCATTAAAAGAAACATGTACATTCTAAACTTTTTTATCACTCGCGCCTCCCTGTTTCGAACTGGCTATGTCGCTCGATGCATCATCTGTATAAGGTCGCGCTGCTGGGTCCCACATATCAGCCTCTCTGTAAATGAAACATGCGTATGATGGACTTTTTTTGGCCATGTCCGCTGTTTTGACCTTGGGAACTTGTTGGGTCCCAGATGTCACCCACCTTTGTGCAGGAAACGTGTCTATGCCGGGTCCTAGCTGATAGCCTCTATTTGAAAGAAACGTGTGTATGTTGGACTTTTTTTCAGGTCCCAGATGTCAGCCTCAGAGTACAAAAAAGCTCATAAAGGCTGAATTAAAATTATTATGGGCTAAACTTGAAGGAAATATGCCTTGAGAGGCAATAATAAAGTTGTTATTATGTATTCCTTGTATATGATAGATGTTTATTTTGCATGCTATAATTGTATTGAAAGGAAACGCCAATACATGTGTATTTAATAAACAAAAAGGGTTCCTAGTTATGCCTCTCTTATAAACTAGCTCGTTGATTAACAAGATGATCAATGTTTCCTGATCATGGAGATTGGATGTTGTTAATAACGAGGTCACAACATTTGTGAAATGATGTGATGAACATTCATCCGAAGTATAGCATTACGATCAAGTAATTATGTTTACATTGCTATAACATCATACGAAGTAATCTTAGTCCTTAGACCATGAGGTCATGTTAATTGCTAACACCGGAAGAGTATCTTGATAACATCAAACGTCACACCGTAACAGGCTGACTATAAAGGTGGGTTCAGTGCTACGAAGGTGTTATCTTGAGGGTCATGGATCAAGAGTGGAATTTTTCAATCCCGATGACAGATAGATATACTCTGGGCCCTCTCGGTGATATCACATTAAGATAGCTTCCAAGCAAGTGATGTGATCACTAGAATGTTATATCACGGGAATGAGAAAAGAGTGCATGTCGTTAATGAGATCAAACTAGGTATTTGGATACCGATGATCGAATCTCGGACATGTAATATATCGCGAGACAAAGGGATTTAGTTACTAGCGTTAAAGGTTCTCACGATCACAGAAGTCATCGTTGAATGTGTAGGAGTCAGTATGGATCTCCAGGTCCCGCTTCTGATTATTGATCTGAGAGGAGTCTCAATCATGTCTGCATTATTCGCGAACCGTAGGGTGACACACTTAAGGGTTTCCGGACACCATTTAGGAGCACATATGTTACAGAGAAAAGGTTTACAAAGCACAGGAAATGTTTCGATAGAAACATGAATTGTTTCGATAAAAACCAGAATTGTTTCGGGTGAAATTGCAGAAAGTGGTTCTGCATGTGATATTGAAATGTTGCAAGGGGTTTTATGTGAATGTTTATTAATTAAAGTAATTAACAAAATTCTGAATAAAATAAATAAAAGAGTTTTATTAATTGAGAGTTGCATTAAATTTGGTGGAAATTTAATGCATGTGAGTGGAATTTTAGGTGGAGCTTGAATTGATGTGAGTGGAGCTTCCACCACATGAATGAGGAAGAGGAGGGGACTCCCTCCTTGGCCGCCGGACATGGTAGGGGAGGAGTCCCCCCTCTCCTATAAAAGGCCTCCCTCTCCTCCCTCACAAAGCACACCTCCTCGTGAAGGATCTCTCTCCCCCTCTAGATATTCCCCATGGTCTCGGATTAGCGAGATACATGTTCCCGATGGCCTTGTGTATGGAAAGAGTTGCTGCTTCCGCCGATTCGCTAGAGCGAGGAGGTGGAGGCTCTCCGGTGGCTTGAATGTGTGTGCGAGGACGGATGCGCTGCTGATTTGTGTTGCTCGGACTTCCACACGATCTTGAGATCGGCAAGCGTACGACTACATCAACCACGAGTTCCTACTCGTTAACAAAACTCGTTGTCTTCGAGGGTAAGTTCTCCATGGATGTATGTCCACCCATTTCTCTGTATTTAGTAGATAGATCTTGGCGTATAGTTCTCATCGTAGGAATTTTTTTGTTTTCTATGCTGCGGACCCAACAAAACTCGGGGTGGATGCCCTATTTATCATGGCTTATATTCCATGGGCTCACTCCTAAGTTGCATGGGCTATGGTCGGTGGCCACAAGACCATGAAAAGGCCGAATTAGAAGGTATTGGGCTATGCTTGGGGCTGATAGGCTAATTTCATGGGCTATGCTTGGGCCTACTGGGTCCGACATGTCAGCTTCTCTGTAAGTGCAACGTGTGTATGATGGACATTTTTTTCGGCCGCGTCCGCTGTTTTTCACCGTGGCAGCCGTGTATGGTCTTACTACTTGGGCCCTTATGTTAGCCTCTCTACCATGTTCTAGCTTGTGGGTCCCTGATGCAGCCTTGTATGTTCTGTCTGGTGGGTCATCGATGCGAGCCTCTCTGTATAAGTATTTAAACATTTGTTTCGAACCCACCCTCAAAACAAACTCCAGGGATGCTGCATGCTGGTGGGTCCGTGATGTCAGCCTCTCCGTAATGCGATATTGCTAGAAAAAAAATGTAAATCCAAGATACGATTCGAACAAAAGACCTTCAAATCAAATAAACGTAAACTGGGTGTGTTGCCACTACAACAAATATATTTATAGAATAAATATCATTAAACTTTGATTAATACTACAATTTATGTATTAGTCTTCTTAAAAATATTTCGGGTGTCTATGTTTATCTCTTTTAAAATATAAAAGGGCAGCGCTCCTGGCATCTCAATTTATAAAATGCCACATAATGTAGTATTTTCTTAAAAACATGGGTAGGCAGTGTTTTTTATTTTGAGAGGTGGGGGGCAATGCCCAAAAGGCTGAATTAGAAAGAGTTTGGCAATTCTACATAGGCTGCTCTACATGGGTTATACTCCATAGAGCAGGCTCCATGGCTTCATTCTCAAATTTTAGTGGGTTGTGCTCAGCAGTCCCCTGACCCCTAAAACGCAGAATTAATATGTTCTCGGCTATGATGCATGGGGTCCTTTCTCAAATTTCACTGGGTTGTGGTCAGCAGTCCCCTGACCCCGAAAAGACCAAATAAAAATGTTCTAGGCTAAAGAGGGGCCGAATGAGCTACTAGATTTCTTCTCTTGATAAAAATTGCATTGGGATGTGCTCGGATGGATTCGAAACAAAGACCTCAGAGAGGGAGGGGAAAGCGATAATTCTTTTAGGCAGCTATTCATGTCAAAATTTAGCAGTATAGAATAAGGAAAAAAATTATCAATAGATTCGAAGTTCATATTCATGAGCACTTGACCAATTCAGCAACATTTCAAAAGTGACCAATTCAGCAATATAGACAATGAAATACAATAGCAGTACATAGAGAACCAATTTTTGTTTCAGCTCTAGAAACCTTGTCGCGTGATCAATTTGTCCTTTTCACCAAACACACTCGACCATTGGAGCAAGCAAAACTGACGATCAAGTATGCTTTGAGTACTTTCTTCTCACATCAATGCCTGTGTGACCCCCTATGCAACCAAAAATGCCCAAGTCTCATCTAGATTTTGACACGGCCATGTTTCAAAAGAAAACAAGTACTAGTACATCAATATTAGTTCCACAAAATGCTTTAGTAATAGTAACGACAGAACATTTGAGAGATTCAGTAGCTTTCCTGCTTGAAATTCAATAGCAGTATAGAGATAATAAGTTCTTGTTCCATCTCAAAAAACCTTGGCGCATGATCAGTTTGCCCTGTTCTCCGAATAGGCTCGATCATAGAATTCTCCCCCGCCATTGATGCATATTGAGTAATGCAGGCCGGTAATATGAGATGGTTAACTCCAGAACATAAAGGAATGTTTTTTCCTCCGGATGATGCTCGGCACCTCTAGCTCCCAAGCGTGAGGAACTGTGGATTGTACCGGTCCAAAACCCTAGCTCTACTGTCAGGTAATAGGGAGTGATTAGCACATTGTACAAGGGTGATGAGCATGTGTCCGACCTGACGCACACGACGGATCCACTGATGTCTCCCAACTCGCGCATGTCGAATAGCAGAGCAAACACCATACCATCGTCCCCTGATCCGATCTTCTCTACTCTTGATGAGCGCGGTGCCAACAACAGCTAAGAGATGTATCTAGAGTTTCTAAAGGAAGTAAGATTCAGCGGACTAAATTGCAGCATGCTAAATATTATAATAAAAATATGATAAATTAAATATGAGTAACCTGACTTTGATAAAACATACGTAGTACTCCCTCCATTTCAAATATAAGATATTTTAGCTTTTGTGAAACGAGTGAATCTAGACCCCTTTTAGTATATGGGTTCACTCTAAACTACACACTAAAAAGAGTCTAGATAAACTCATTTCACAAAAGCTTTCCTGCTTGAAATTCAATAGCAGTACAGAGAGAACCAGTTCTTGTTCTAGCTCAAAAAACAGACTCGATCATTGGAGCAAGCAAAACTGACAATCAAGTGACAATGCATGTGTGACCCCCATATGCAACCCAAAATGCCCAAGACTCATCTAGATAATTGTGACAATGCTAACTTTCAAAAGAAAAGCAAGACAAATTGCTGCACTTGATCTAAACAAGTAATAGTACATCACTATTAGTTAAACAAATATTTCAGTAATAGCGACGACAGAATAAAGGCAAAACAAGACCATCTCCTGTCCTTGGACTAAAAAAGTACTACCAGTACCGGTATACAGTAGTACAAAATAGTCCGAAGTACAAGAACTAGTGCTATACTAGTACTACTCTACATCCAAAATCCAATCCCCAGTACATGTACGTCCGTGGTATGTATTGAGAGTGGGATAAACAAAATCTGAGGTAGTAGAATGGTCAATTTGGAAATCTCCCTCGCGATGGATGCATATTGAGTAATACAGGTGCTGGGTCTGAGAAGTTTGAAGGTACACCACCATGGAATGCTTTTCCTTCTGCATGATGCCATGCACCGCCCTGCTCCTAGTATTGAAGGAATTGTGCACTGCACCCTCACAAAACCCAGCCTCTGGTGATGGGTGATAGACGGTGGACTACAGGTTTTGCGACGAGCACCCTTCTGTCCTGACGCACACGACGAATACGATGATGTCGCCCACTTGAGCATGTCAAATAGCACAGCGAACACTGTACCATCGTCCCCAAATCCAATGTTCTCTAGTCTTGATGAGCGCGGTGCTGATAGTGGCGAAGAGATGAACCTGGCATTTCTAACGGAAGTAAGAATCGGTGGACTAAATTGCAGCATGCTAAATGTACATATAAGTTCTCAGGCGCCTGAGATCTAGGCACTCCCAAGAAAAAAAAACAAAGCCATGTTTCAACGGAAATGCTAGATCATCTCCAGCGTTTGATCTAAACAAACTTGAACGGCAGATCATCATCAGAATCATGATGGTCATACTTGCCATCTCCCACATTGTGGACGCAAAATGAGTAATCCAGTGTGAACCTATCATGTTTCTTAATCAGGAAATTAAAGTAATCTTCAGTAATCCTAACGAAGGCCGGTGACGGGCTACTCTTTGGCTCGAAAAACAGGCTATCTTTGGCGAACTCCTCCAGGTCCTCTCCAATCATTGAAGATTTATAAAAGTGCAACTCCACCATGTACCGCGGAAACAAGCACGTCGCTGACCTGACGTACTGGACGGATATGGTGAGGCCATAGTCGAGCATGTCAAATCGCATGGTGAACAATGTACCATCGTCCCCGGATAACACGGTCTCTACTCTCCATGAGCCAGGTGCCAGCAAAGGCTGAGAGATGTACCTATGTTCCTCGCCATAGTGGAAACTCTGCACTTCAATTGAGTGGGCTTTTTCGAGGTGAGCGAGGAGCGCTGTGGGCGGGGCGGCGAACTCGCAGCGAAGCTCAGTGCAGTTGCACGGGCCATGCGGGCATGCCATCCTATGGTTGAGGCAGTCGTGGAAGGCGACCAATGTCCCGCAACCGACATTGGGGCATCTGCTACCTTTTCCGCTGATGACTTGGTGGCACAACTCCTTGGAGCATGCGGCCAGCCGGACGGTGCTGGTAGTGTCCATACGCATAGCAATTTCTCGGAAGGCGTCGTCGCTGACCTTGATCTAGCCATCGTACTGAATGTTGTGCATCGAATCTGCCATTGCGTCCGGATGGACTAGGGGCGAGGGTGGATTCAAATATGATTGTTGGGATTCTTGGAGGAGAGTGATCGAGGCCTGCAAGAACCGATGCAGCGGGCGAGAAATGACTAGGAAAATTTAGGAAGTCTGGCGCTCGAGAGGATCCAAAATGCGGCTAGCCAGTGTTAGCGAATGGGGATCACCGGAGATGGGGAAGATGGGAGGCTCTTTGAATGAGGGGTGTTAATTTTGCGTGTTCCCTCGTCGGTCTTCTACAGTGGATCGAGGACGCCTGCTGGAGTTATAGCTAGAGTGCTAGACTAGCATGCTGTCACGTCCTGGCTCAGTATTATTCCGTCTCGTCACATAGACTGTGTTTCAGGAAAGGACGTGAACCCACATTTCTCCCCTCCCTGCTAGATAGCATGCACCATAGAATCACTTTTCTAGCACGCGAAGGATTTGAACCCACATGCCCAACTCTGATAATTAGGACTACTAAAAACTATAATAATAGGTGAAGCTCAAAAAATAATTATAATTTTGAGCTACGTCCATAGAATATCCGTTGTATATTTGGTTCTTATACTTTGTATCATGTACTCCCTCCGACACATATTAGTTGACTCAGATTTGTCTAGATATGGATGCATCTAGACACATTTTAGTATTAGATACATTTGTATCTAGACAAATCTAAGTTAACTAATATGGCTCGGAGGGAGTAGTAATAATCAACCTATTAGCTACTTAATAGTACTCGCCACGCTCTAGAGAAATGACGAAGAACATTCTAGAATTATTGAGAAGTGTGTTTTGAGGTTTGTGCATATCTTTTAGTGTGCTTAAGGCTATCAATAGTATCTTCTAGATGCTAGAATGGATAGAATTAAAATCCAATGGTACTTTATCGACTCGAAATTATAATTATTTTTGGGCTTCACCTAATTTTATATAAACTAGTAGAAGGAACGTGCCACACACATATATACTGTATGAAATGTGATTAACAAACATTAAGTTGTTATAAACCAATAGTCTTGTTTGAGAAAAATGCATACATTAAGTCTATTAATAATAACTATCTACACATATTGAGAATACAACCTACTATGCTATGAAATTTGGGGGGGGGGGGTGACATGATGGTTCTAGAACATGGTGGAGTTTGCTCTATGTAGTACTCAACACGAATCCACCTGCTCTGAACCATTGGATCTAACAGCCCAATGGCCAGGATTGGTACCATGGATCCAATTCAAAACTGCTCCTTTATAGTAGTAGAGAAAAAATGATATGACATATACTTCTACTATTTTATTCTCATGTGCAAGGCATGTGCAACTTACTAATAAGATATATAACATGGATATCTTTGAACATCGATCATTGGATATAGATTGACAGATTCGAACATTGCTAATTGTTGGATCTCTTGCAAATTCAAGAAAGAATCTATCGCACTTACTTGTAGTTCAAATTTGACCTACTTTCTTTAAATCGACATAAAGTTATTTGAGTGCATGGAAGCTTGAAACGTCCTAATACTAGGGAATTGTAACAAAAAATGTCCATGTTTTCTGAAAATCGGGTGGTGGCACTTTATTTTTTTTGACTGGGGTATGTCCCGAAAGAGTGAGATGCTTCAACAATTAACATAGCTAGTGCATGTGTACATGTTACACCAAGGACATTAAAAAGGTGAAAATTGCATCCAAGTCCATATATTTAACACAAAGGACCCTACAATCAAGTAATTAAAATTACTAGTCGGGTCCTGCTCCTCTATCACGGAGCCGAGCCATGCTCTTCGTAGTAGTACCAGTAAGATGCACGTGCCTTGCACGTGAAACACACATAATATACAGAAGCATGAAATATCATTAGTATATAACATTGTAATAGGTAAATCTTGAAATATCTATGAATTTGAGCCACGTCGTTTCTAAAGTATGAGTGTATATTTGGTTCTTGCACTTTATATCATGTATAAATAAATGTTTATTAGCTACCTAATAATTGAAAGTTTTAGAACCATGGTCTAGAGAAACAATCGAGAAGATTCTAGAATAATGGATAAGTGTGTGTTGACGTTTTTCTACATATATATCTTATCTTATCTTACCACTATATAGTGTACGAATAACTTTGAATATTAACCGTTGGATCAAGACTCGCGAATCCCAACATTTCCAACCGTTGGATCTTCTTTTCCATTCTAGCATGTAGAAGATTTTATTGATAGTCTTCATCACAATGAATGGTATGCACACAACTCAAAACACACTTCTTCATCATTCTAGAATCTTCTCCCTCGTTTCTCTAGAGCATGTTACCAGAATTTTCTAGTTTTAGATCGCTAATAATTGTTGACTTCTAAATGATATACAAAGTACAAGAACCAAATATACACCCATACTTTATAGATATCGATCAGAATTTATATTTTTGTAGGCTTTACCTATTAAAATTGTATATAGTGATGACATGTCAGACGTCTATTATCCAAGTCTCACGTGTTGATCAAAAGGGACGTGCCACGCACGTATATACTATATGAAATGTGATTTAACAAACATTAAGTTTTTATTAACCAATATTCTTGTTAGAGAAAAAAATGCATACATTAAGTCTATTAGTAATAACTATCTACCCATATAGAGAATACATCCTACAGTGCTATGAAATTTTGGGGGTGGTGAAATGATGGTTCTAGAACATGTTGGAGTTTTCTCTAGGTATTATTCAACACGAATACAACTGCTCTGAACCATTGGATCTAATAGCCCAACGGTCAGGATTGGTGCTATGGATCCAATTCAAAACTGCTCCATTGTAGTAGTAGAGAGAATACAACCTACTATTCTATGATATTTTGGGGGTGGTGACATGATGGTTCTAGAACATGGTGGAGTTTTCTCTAGGTACTATTTAATACGAATCCAAGTACTCCGAATCATTGGATCTAACATCCCAACAGTCAGGATTGGTGCTAAGGATCCAATTGAAAACTACTCCATTATCTTATCTTACCACTATATAGTGTACGGATAACTTTGAATGTTGACCGTTGGATCAAGATTCGCGAATCCTAGCATTTCTAGCCATTGGATCTTATTTTCCATTCTAGCATATAGAAGATTCTATTTGTAGTCTTTGGCATAATGAATGCTATGCACAAACCTCAAAACACACTTCTCCATCATACTGGAATCTTCTTCTTTTTTCTCTAGACCATGTTATCAAAAATTCATGTGTTAGGTAGCTAATAATTTTTGACTTCTACATGACATACAAAGTACAAGGATACACCCATACTTTATAGATATAGATCAAATTTATAATTTATTGCACTTTACCAATTATAATTTTATATAGTGATGATATGTCATACGTGTACTATCTAAGTCTCACGTGCAAGGCACGTGCAACTTTCTAGTAATAGTACATATAGTGATATGATGTTGATATGGTCATCCTTTGAATAACCTTCATTCCCGATGCTTGGAAAGGAAGAGAAAAAATTGGAAGTTTGAATTCTACCAATTTTTTCCGCCAATGCCTGGTTCCTTCCTATGTACACCAACGCACACGCCGGAGACACAGCTGAGCCGCCGTACCAAGACACACATGCGCAACGCTATGGACGAGGGAGTGCTGAGATGGATGGTGAGGCGGCGACTGAGAGCGAAAAAAATTAATTTGTTTTGTTTTGAGTGCACATAAGTCCTAAAATTTACTAGAGTGTGTATGTTGTAAAGGCTATAGTACCTCATGTGAGGAACCTATCATAATTCTGCTCTAACATCGCACCTCCTTCAAGTGCCCTGTCACCCTGCCCTCCCGCCCTGCCTCCCTTTTATTCTCCGATCTCCTCTTGCTCTTCGTTTTTTTCCCTCATCTCAGTAGTACCTCCGTCCCAAAGCTTAAGGCCCTATTTGGAATGCAAGAATGCAAAACATAGGAATAGAAAAAATGCAGGAATTAAGATAGTATCATGTATGCTCAATTCCTACAGGAATCAATACCACAAGAAAAAAATAGGGTGTCGTTTGGATGTCACACAGGAAAACCGCATGAATTGTAGACACAAGGAGATGAAACATGAGGTTAGACCTCATGTTATTTTTCCTAAAATTCCTATGAAATATCCTATACCATAGAAATTTCAAAGGAATCTTTGATTCCTATTCCTTTGTCCAAATGAACCCATAGGAATTTTTCCTATAGGAATCCTATCCTCCAAAAATCCTATGATTTTCCTTTGTTCCAAATAGGGCCTAAGGCTTTTTTTAATAAGTGAAGCTACGAAAAGTTTGACCAAACTTCTAAAAAATATATCAAGAACTACTGTATGATATCAGTAGATACCATGTGAATATATGTTTCATGATGTATCAAAGGGTATGTATTTCGTATTGTAAATATTTAATATATTTCGTATCAAAGCTAGCATAGTTTGACTTTTCAAAAAAAAGGCATTGAGCCTTGGATGCAGGTAATACTAGTGTTTAGTACTCCGTCCCGGAACTTATGTCTTGATATATAGACATCGTGGGTCCCTTCAGACGGTGTTAGGAAAATTCAAGAGGAATCTACCGCGCTTACTTATAGTTCAAGTTTGACCTAATTTATTTAAATCGACATAAAGTTATTTAAGTGGATACGGTTCGCTAGGGAATCTTGAAATGTGCTAACACTAGGGAATTGTAAGAAAACATGGTCCCCACTTTTTCAAAAAACTGGGTGGTGGTTAGGCCTGGAATTATAACTCGAAACTCGCGAGCTAAATGAGTGTAACTCGTGACTCGGCTCGACTCGGCTTGAACTCGGTGTCTAACGAGTCGAGCCTAGTTTTATATTTGAACTCATTTGTTCGCCCAAGCTAAATGAGCTACTTGTTTAGCTCGTTAAACTCTTTCAAATATAGAATTTGAAATTTTCCACTGATGAGTGCCATACTACGAATGTTTCTTGTACATGTAATGGTGTAGAACTACTATATTTTTCATTCGATCTTCCCTTCATGTTAGTATGAAGGTACTATCCTTATTCTAGTTCTTAGTTAGTAGTATAATTACTAGTTTTTATTATATGTTCTCTTGATCGTAACTCATAACATGCTAAATGAGCTACTCGTGAGTTACTAGTGAGTTTACGGAGTCGAGACGAGTTTCAAATATGAACTCATTTTGTAAATGAGACAAGCCAAGCTAGGTCATTAGTTGAACGAGCTTTAGCGAGTCGAGACGAGCTGATTCGGCTTGGCTCGAATTCTAGCCCTAGTGGTGCTACATTTTTTTGACTAAGATATATCCCGAGGGAGCGAGATTGTTCAATTAATTAACACGATAAGTGGATGTGTACATGTTACACCAAGGACCTCACAAAACAAAAAAGACATCCAAGTCCATACATTTAGCACTAAGGACACTAAAATCAAATGCTTGAATTTTTTTGTAACATGGTCTATAGAAATGGGGGGAAGATTCTAGAATGATGGAGAAGTGTGTTTTGAGGTTTGTGCATAGTATTTCATTGTGATGAAGATTATTAATAGAATCTTCTTGATGCCAGAATGGAAAAGAAGATCCAACGGTTGGAAATGTTGGGATTCGTGAGTCTTGATCCAACAATTAATATTCAAAGTTTTTTGTACACCATATATTTTTAACATAGTGGTAATTGTAAGACTAGTACTTGCTTAACAAAATAAAACAACGCACTTCTCACTTTTAGCATATCTTGTTAAACAAGATGCATGAATCTACCAGATGCAGGTACTGTATCATGAACTATATATGATGTCAATATGGTCATGACCTTGGCTATTCGGGTCGAAACCAAGAATGTTCATACACCTTAGGCCAATACACATTGTGAAGAAGCGAGAGCATTTTCTGTATTCAAAGGTGTCAAAACCAATGTTTCTCATTTTTTTTCTTAGCACTATATAGTGTACGAATAACTTTGAATATTGACCGTTGGATCGAGATGCGAATCCCAACATTGTTAGACATCCGATCTTCATTATTTCCATTTTAGCATCGAGAATATACTATTGATAGTCTTTCTTTTGTTATCTTATCACTACTAGTAAAAGGCATGTGCCACACACGTATATACTGTATGAAATATGATTTAACAAACATTAAGTTGTTATTAACCAATAGTCTTGTTAGAGAAAAAATGGATACATTAAGTCTATTAATAATATATCTACACATATTGAGAATACAACCTACTGCGGTATGAAATTTTGGGGGTGGTGACATGATGGTTCTAGACCATGGTGGAGTTTGCTATAGGTACTATTCAACACGAATCGAGCTGCTCTGAACCATTGGATCTAATAGCCCAACGGTCATGACTGGTGCTATGGATCTAATTCAAATTAAAACTGCTTCATTATAGTAGTAGAGATATGATGTCAATATGGTCATGACCTTAGCTGTTCGGGTCAAAGCTAGGAATGTACATACACCATAGGCCAATACACATTGTGAATAAGCCATAGCATTTTTTTGTATTCAGAGGTGTCAAAACACATGTTTCTCATTTTTTTTCTTAGCAGTATATAGTGTACGAATAACTTTGAATATTGACCGTTGGATCAAGATGCGAATCCCAACAGTGTCAGATGTTGGATCTTCATTTCCATTTTAGCATCGAGAAGATACTATTGATAGTCTCTCTTTTCTTATCTTACCACTATGTTTTATATATAGTGTGCGGACAACTTTGAATATTGACCGCTGATTCATGACCCACGAATCCAAACATTGCTGCTAGTTATTGGATCCTCTAATCCGTTCCATCATCTAGAAGATACTATTGATAGTCTTTGTTATCTTATCTTACCACTATATAATGTATGACTAACTTTGAGTATTACCATATGGATCAAGACTTGCGAATCACAACAATGCTAGCTGTTGGATCTTCTTTTTTCCATTCTACCGGGTGGTGGTACTTTTCTCGACTACTATAATGGAGCAGTTTTCAATTGGATCCATGGCACCAATCCTAACCATTGGGCTGTTAGATCCAATGGTTAAGAGCAGCTGGATTCGTTTTGAATAGTACCTAGAGCAAACTCCAACATGTTCTAGAACCATCATTTCACCACCCCAAAATTTTCATAGCACACTAGGATATATTCTCAATATGGGTAGATAGTTATTACTAATAGACTTAATCTATGCATTTTTTCTCTAACAAGAATATTGGCTAAAACAACTTAATGTTTGTTAAATCAAATTTCATACCACTTTATCATTATCAATTTGTTTTCATCCATCAACTCAGTCATCCACGCAGGGCCCATAGATTGGGGAGATCACGGTCGCCTTGGACACACCACAAAATTATGACTGGGCCATCGAGTGTAGGAAGTAGAGTCAGCATTCCGTCCAATCGCTTACCCTAGTCATCGTCATCGATATTTGCCACACGCATCAGCTTCATCAGCGACATTGATTATCCCCTCGCTTCGGTTATCTGCCAAATTAATCTTGGATCACCTCCTTCCTATTTAATCTCCCCTTCCCCGCACCAAACCATCTCTAATCCCCCGCTTCCAGCAACCATCTCCGAACTCGTCTGTCATCCATGGCCACCTTCCGGCTGCCGCCCGCCATACCGGAGTGCAAAGACCCCAGCATCGCCGCACAGGAGGACAATGCCCTGCGCATTTGAGCATTCTCCCCACAGAGAACAAATAGGCAGCTGGCGTGCGCCTTCCTCGATGCTGGGTACGGTGACCACAAGTACCAGATGGACGACATGTACGACAATCCGGACGGGACACTGAAGGTCAAGTTCGTCAACTTCAGGGACGCCCGTCTCCTCTATGGCCAGGCCTTCCACTGCGGCTACGAGATGGTGGTGTTCACCAACTCTAACATTTTCACCAACTACTGGAACTGGTTCCCAAACAACGGCAACTTCATCCACAGTGTTCTCCCGGAGCTGCCTATGGCTCCGGAGGTGCCGCCGATGGCTCAAGAGGTGCCACCGCCTTCTCCAGAGGTGCCGATGAGTCAGGAGCCGACTCTGTCACTGGAGCTGTCATTGGTGCCGATATCACAAGCTACCGCTGGCGGCGCAGACTAGGTGCAAGGAGGCGCCGGACCTGCACTAGTTCAGCAGCGAGCCCTATATGAAGTTAATGGTTGTATGGAGTTTCTTCTGGTACTACTCGTCAAAAAAAGTTTATTTTGGTACTACTCAATATACCCTATAGTAATAGTAGTAGTACTGCGAATGATGATCTATTGAATATCCTTCCCCCCAGATGTTTGTGAAGGAAGTGAAAATTTTGAAACCGGGAAAGTTTGAATTGCTACTCTATTGTATGGACCAAAATGGTTCCCACCAACGCAGCTGACGAACACACCAGACAAAGACACGGAGCCGCCGACAAAGAAACGGAGCCACCAATGGCAGGTTGTCGGTTGACGCGCGTGCGGAGCGCCACGTTGTGTACGAGGGAGAGATCAGCCGGCCGGGGTGTGGGGGTGGTGATGGGGGAGTGAAGGAGAGAGAAAACACATTTTGTTTTCTGTGCATATATATTGTGGTCCTAAAATTTACTCTACTCACTGTACCTTGTTCCTCGTGTCAGGAACCCATCCTAGATTTGCTCTGACATTGGACCGCCTTCAAATCCTCCTCTTCGCAGCTCTCTCGCTGCCTCCTCTGTGCTCATAGTCTCTTCTCGCTCATTATTTTTTGACAGAAAAAAGGAAATAAATTCTTCTTACTTGCTTTTCAGAAAATAAATTTCTATCACTTGGAAAATTGAAATTAATTATTTTTTGTTTTTAATATCTTCGACTGTTCTCAAAAGATGGCCAAATTTGTCGGCATGTAAATTCTTGGATATGGGACAATGAGCATAAAGTCTGATGTAGAGATATGGCCTTAACCTTGTGGTCGTTCGCCTTGAAATCCAAGATTTTTTCATACTCATTAACAACTATACTTAAATTCGTTGAAATTCGACCACTTACTTTTAGGTTAGCATTTTGCACGGTCGATGGGAGTACATTCTACATCAAGGACCTAAAAAGGGAAAATTACATCGAGGTCCACACATTTAGTAGAAAGGACCCTAAAATTGAGCAAAGAAAACAGTAGGGTTTGGCTCCTTCTCGAGAGAGTAGTTGATCGAGCCACACTCTTCATACTACTTCATCTTCGATTGTTTTCAAAAGATGGCCAAATTTTTAGGCATGTAAATTCTTGGATATGGGATCATGAGCATAAAGTCTGATGTAGAGATATGGCCTTGACCTTATGGTCGTTCGCCTTGAAATCCAAGATTTTTTATACTCATTGACAACTATGCTTAAATTCGTTGAAATTTCACCACTTACTTTTAGGTTAGCATTTTACACGTTCTGTGGGAGTACATTCTACATCAAGGACCTAAAAAAGGGAAAATTACATCGAGGTCCACACATTTAGCACAAAGGACCCTAAAATTGAGCGAAGAAAAAGTCGGGTTTGGGTCCTTCTCGAGAGAGTAGCTGATCGAGCCACACTCTTCATACTACTTCATCTTCGATTGTTTTCAAAATATGGCCAAATTTTTTGGCATGCAAATTCTTGGATATGGGGTCATCAACATAAAGTCTGATGTAGAGATATGGCCTTGACCTTGTGGTCATTCGCCTTGAAATCCAATATTTTTTCATACTAATTGACAACTATGCTTAAATTCGTTGAAATTCACCACTTACTTTTAGGTTAGCATTTTACACGGTCTATGGGAGTACATTCTACATCAAGGACCTAAAAAAAGGAAAATTACATCGAGCTCCACACATTTAGCTCAAATTACCCAAAAATTGAGCAAAGAAAACAGTCGTGTTCGGCTCCTTCTCGAGAGAGTAGCTGATCGAGCCACACTCTTCATACTACTTCATCTTTGATTGTTTTCAAAATATGGCCAAATTTGTCGGCATGTAAATTCTTGGATATGGGATAATCAGCATAAAGTCTAATGTAGATATATGGCCTTGACCTTTTGGTCATTCAGCTTGAAATCCAAGGATGTTGATACTCATTGACAACTATAAGCTGAAATTTGTTTAAATTTCACCACTTACTTTCAGGTTAGAAATTTACACGGTCGGTGGGAGTACATTTTACAACAAGGACCTAAAAAGGGGAAATTTTACATCGAGGTCCATACATTTGGCACAAAGAACCCTCAAAACAAGCAAGCAAAACATTCGGGTTCGGCTCCTTCTCGAGAGAGTAGCTGATCGAGCCACACTCTTCATACTACTTCATCTTCAATTGTTATCAAAATATGGCCAAATTTGTCGGCATGCAAATTCTTGGATATGGAATCATCATCATAAAGTATGGTGTAGATATGGCCTTTACCTTGGTCGTTCGTCTTGAAATACAAGAATGGTTCATACTCATTGACAACTAAGCTTAAATTCGTTCAAATTTCACCACTTACTTTTAGGAGGTTAGAACTTTACATGATCGATTGGAGTACATTTTACATCAGGCACATAAAAAAAGAAATAATTACATCGAGGTCCATATATATTTAGCATAAAGGACCCTAAAAGAAAAAAATCTGGTTTGGCTCATTCTCGAGAGATCACCTGATCTGAGCCAAAGTCTTAATACTACTTCCTCTTCGATTGTTTTCAAAACATGGTCAAATATGTTGCCATGCAAATTCTCTAACATGGGATCATCATCACAAAGTATAATGTTGATATGGCCTTGACCTTGGTCATTTGGCTTGAAATTCATGAATGCTCATACATATTGACAAGTAAGTTTAAAATCATCTAAATTTCACCACTTACACTTTTAGACCTAACAAAAGGGGGAAATTACATTGAGGTCCATACATTTAGCACAAAGGACACTAAAATTAAGCAAGGAAAACAGTCAGGTTCAGCTCCTTCTCTAGAGAGTAGCTGATCGAGCCATACTCTTCATACTAATTCATCTTTGATTGTTTTCAAAATATGGCCAAATTTGTCGGCATGCAAATTCTTGGATATGGGATCATCAGCATAAAGTATGATGTAGATATGGCCTTGACCTTGGTCGTTCGTCTTGAAATACAAGAATGGTTAATACTCGTTGACAACTAAGCTTAAATTCGTTTAAATTTCACCACTTACTTTTAGGTTAGAACTTTACACGGTCAATTGGAGTACATTTTACATCAGGGACCTAAAAAAAGTAAAAATTACATCGAGGTCCATATATATTTAGCATAAAGGACCCTAAAAGAAAAAATCTGGTTTGGCTCATTCTTGAGAGATCACCTTATTTGAGCCAAACTCTTAATACTACTTCCTCTTCGATTGTTTTCAAAACATGGACAGATCTGTTGCCATGCAAGTTCTCTAACATGGGATCATCAACATAAAGTATGATGTTGATATGGCCTTACCTTGGTCGTTCGGCTTGAAATCCAAGAATGTTCATACCCGTTGACAACTAAGCTTAAATTTGTTTAAATTTCACCATTTACTTTTAGATTAACAATTACACGGTCGGAGGGAGTACATTTTACATCAAGGACTTAAAAAGGGAAAATTATTACATCGAGGCCCATACATTTAGTTCAAACGACCCTTTAAAAGAAAAGTTTATAGTTTGGCTCCTTCTCGAGAGATCATCCGTAGGCTAATACACAATGTTGATATGATCATGACCTTGGTTGTTCGGGTCAAAACCAGGAATGTTCGTACACCGTAGGCCAATACACATTGTGAACAAGCCAATGCATTTTTTGTATTCAAAGGTATGAAAATACATGTTTCTCATTTTTTCTCTTAGCATTTTATATAGTGTACGAATATCTTTGAATATTGACCGTTTGATCAAGACTCGAATCCCAACATTGTGAGACATCGGATCTTCATTTCCATTTTAGCATCGAGAAGATACTATTGATAGTCTTTCTTTTCTTATCTTACCACTATTATATATAGGGTGCGGACAAAAGTATGAAAATTAATTTATGCATATTTGTTAAAATTATATGTCTGTATTTTTTAATAAATATATGCATGCATTTGAACTATTAATGACTGACAAAATGTTTTTATTGTCTAGTGTCTAAAAAATTAAACATAGTTGAAAACTAGGGCGTAAGTGTGAGATGTTTTCTTTTCTACTTTGCTTTGGATCAATTTTGTCCATCAGATGAATATTGGGTGGTCGATACAGGGGCATGCTGATCCGAGTCCCCCTAGAAGTGGGCAGGTGGAGTAGTAGTTGAACAATTTCAGAAAACACTTAAAATCCAAAATATAAATATTAACAGCAAAGACAGTTTAAAGCCAAAATACACCCTTCCTAGTGCCAAAAGAGACCCTGCCTCCGACTACTACGACATTAACTAGTAAATGAGTGGTACTTTTCTACAACTAAATTAACTAGTAATTCATCATTACCATCGCATTAGGATCACTTAGCTGAAGATTAAGATCAATTCATCCTGTCGATGCAAACGTAGAAAGACAACACCTTGATCGTCCAGTACTGTCCATCAGCCGCGGTAATGTACCGTGGCGGCACCGTGAGGAACGTCAGATCTTCGAGGCCAACACTGGCGGGCGACGCACAGCTTGTCGGCTCAATGACCCCATTAAGGGTGTCCGTCGAGAAGTCCGCCGGCGACTGCGGGCCAGCACGCACAGCTTCATCTTGTACCGGGGCCACGAGCACGAGGCCGCCCTGACGCACACCGAGGAAACGGCGGCGGCCTGGCCGAGCTCACCGATGATGAGGCTAAACTCGGTAGCGTCATCTCCATAGACGATGACCATGGATGGCGGAAAGGACGGTAACGGCATCCTTACTATACACTCCATGGGCTGGCCGTATGATAGCCTATGCACTTGTACCTTGTTGAGGTGCAAAAGGAGCTCGACCGACGAGGCAGTGAATATGCAGCCAACCTCCGTGCAGCCGCACAGGCTGTACGGGCACACGGCCTTGTGGTCGTCGAGCTCGTGGTAGGCGACCATGGTGAGGCAGCCGTCGTGGGGGCATATAACAGTTATCCATGCTAGCTCGTCTTTGTCCATCGCCAGCTAGCTCTTGGTGGAATCTGCCGGCGCGCCCAGCGTTGGAGTGGTTCCTTGGAAGCTCGGCTCGCCGATGTAGTGCCTGCAGTCCTCAATTTTTATGCAGCATTGACTTTTTTTAACGAAGGCTGCAGAAAGTTGACAGGTGAGAGTAAATCAGGCACTTAATACCCTGTACAGTACTGTACCAGACAAACAGATCCTACCCGCGTGACTGGTAAGAAGGTCTACACCTTTTTTTCGAAATTGAAAAGGTCTACACCAAGAGAGAGACGGATAAACTTGGGGCCTGGCGCAAAGTGTACAGTGCTACGGGGAGAGAACAAGGACTACATCCATGTTGTCAACACCATCTGCATGTTAGTCTATCTGCTTGTCTCTTCTGGCTCTTTCTTTCTCGACATGGCAAACTCGTTTCTCATCTCCATTTCTTTCTTGTGGTTAAAGCTTGTCCAGTTACAGATACAGATACAGAGTACTAGTAGTAGTACATAGTACATTTGAACTAGTACTCTAGTAATACGGAGTATATGTATTTTTATACTCCAGTTGTACTACCAGTACTCCAATAGTAATACAATACATATGTCTTATTTTTACTATACTACTACAACTAGTACTCCAGTAGGTAGGCATCTGCGGGCAGTGGGTGGTGGGCGGCGTGGCTATTTATGGCTTTTTACTACTCCTAGGGCGGCGGGCGGCGGTGGCAGTAGGGTTCTAGTAGTACTCGAGTATGCCTGCTCATTAATTCATGAAGTAAGACTTCAACACTGTACTGCAGTCCTGTACTGCTTAGATGCAGATGTCATCATACCACGGTTTCTAGGGAGACGCTAGAGACACAGGTGCTCAAATGAACGCCCCAGGTGGGCCCCGATGCCTAGCGATTGGATAAAGCTTTGCTGCCTGACCACACAGCCAAGGAAATTCATTTCGCTACTCCCTACTATAGTAGTATACTATTTCTCGGTGTGTTTCTAAATTAACTTCTTGCTAAAAATATGAATGCCTAGAAATTTGACCATGTTTTGAAAATAATCAAAAAGACTATAACTCACCATGTTTTGAAATTTTGCCCGTGTTTCAAAATTAACTTCACACCTTGCAAAAATCTGTTCAGTGGACCCACCACTAGGAAGTCAATGTATGGAGACGAGTGAGGGTTTGGAAAGATTCAACTTCTTGCTAAGAATATGCATGCCTAGAAATTTGACCATGTTTAGAAAACAAACAAAGAGACTATGACTCACCGTGTTTTGACATTTTGGCTATGTTTCAAAATTAACTTCACACCTTGCGATAGGATTTTTAGTGGACCCACCAGGTAGTCAATGTATCGAGAACGAGTGAGAGTTGTTTGGCAAGATTCAACTTCTTGCTAAGAATATGCATGCCTTGAAAGTTTGACCATGTTTTTAAAACAATCAAAGAGGCTATGACTGACCGTGTTTTGAATGTTTCACTTTGTTTCGAAATTAACTTCACACCTTGCGATAATCTATTCAGTGGACCTACCAGACAGTCAATGTATCGAGCACGAGTGAGAGTTTCGAATGATTCAACTTATTGCTAAGAATATGCATGCCTAGAAATTTGACCGTGTTTTGAAAACAATCAAAGTGGCTATGCTCACCGCGTTTTGAAATTTTGCGTGCATTTCAAAATTAACTTCACACCTTGTGAAAATCTGTTCAGTGGACCCACCAGGCCACAGTCAATGTATCGAGAACGAGTGAGAGTTTGGAAAGATTCAACTTATTGCTAAGAATATCCATGCCTAGAAATTTGACTTTCTTTTGAAAACAATCAAAGTGGTTATGGCTCACCGCGTTTTGAAATTTTGCGTGCGTTTAGAAATTAACTTCACACCTTGCAAAAATCTTTTCAGTGGACCCACCACCAGGCAGTCAATGTATGGAGACGAGTGAGAGTTTGGAAAGATTCAACCTATTGCTAAGAATATGCATGCCTAGAAATTTGACCGTGTTTTGAAAACAAACAAAGCGACTATGACTCACCGTGTTTTGAAATTTTGGCTGTATTTCAAAATTAACTTCCCACCTTGCGATAATATTTTCAGTGGACCCACCAGGCAGTCAATGTAACGAGAACGAGTGAGAGTTTGGAAAGATTCAACTTCTTGCTAAGAATATGCATGCCTAGAAATTTGACCGTGTTTTGAAAACAAACAAAGAGACCATGACTCTCCGTGTTTTGAAATTTTGCCCGTGTTTTGAAATTAACTTCACACCTTGCAAAAATATTTTCAGTGGACCCACCACCAGATAGTCAATGTATTGAGAACGAGTGAGAGTTTGGAATGATTCAACTTATTGCTAGGAATATGCATGCCAAGAAATTTGACCGTGTTTTGAAACCAATCAAAGTGGCTATGGCTCACCGCGTTTTGAAATTTTGCGTCCGTTTCGAAATTAACTCCACACCTTGTGAAAATCTATTCACTAGACCCTTCAGGCAGTCAATGTATCAAGAACGAGTCAGAGTTTGGAATGATCCAACTTATTGCTAACAATATGCATGCCTAGAAATTTGACCGTGTTTTGAAAACAATCAAAGAGGCCATGACTCATCATGTTTCGAAATTTTGGCTGTGTTTCGAAATTAACTTCACACCTTGCGAAAATCTGTTCAGTGGACCCACCAGGAAGTCAATGTATCAAGAACGAGTGAGAGTTTGGCAAGATTCAACTTCTTGCTAAAAATATGCATGCCTAGAAATTTGACCTTGTTTTGAATATAATCAAAAAGACTATGACTCACCGTGTTTTGAAATTTTTGCCCGTGTTTCAAAATTAATTTCACACCTTGCAAAAATCTGTTCAGTGGACCCACCACCAGGCAGTCAATGTATGGAGACGAGTGAGAGTTTGGAAAGATTCAACTTCTTGCTAAGAATATGCATGCCTAGAAATTTGACCGTGTTTTGAAAACAAACAAAGAGACTATGACTCACCGTGTTTTGAAATTTTGGCTATGTTTCGAAATTAACTTCACACCTTGCGAAAATATTTTCAGTGGACCCACCAGGCAGTTAATGTATCGAGAATGAGTGAGAGTTGTTTGGCAAGATTCAACTTCTTTCTAAGAATATGCATGGCTCGAAAGTTTGACCATGTTTTGAAAACAATCAAAGAGACTATGACTCATTGTGTTTTGAAAGTTTGGCTTTGTTTCGAAATTAACTTCACACCTTGTGATAATATGTTCAGTGGACCTACCAGTCAGTCAATGTATCGAGCACGAGTGAGTGTTTGGAATGTTTCAACTTATTGCTAAGAATATGCATGCCTAGAAATTTGACCGTGTTTTGAAAACAATCAAAGTGGCTATGGCTCACCGTGTTTTGACATTTTGCGTGCATTTCGAAATTAACTTCACACCTTGCAAAAATCTGTTCACTTGACCCACTAGGCCGCAGTCAATGTATCGAGAACGAGTGAGAGTTTGGAAAGATTAAACTTGTTGCTAAGAATATGGATGCCTAGAAATTTGACTTTGTTTTGAAAACAATCAAAGTGGTTATGGCTCACCGCGTTTTGAAATTTTGCGTGCGTTTAGAAATTAACTTCACACCTTGCAAAAATCTTTTCAGTGGACCCACCACCAGGCAGTCAATGTATGGAGACGAGTGAGAGTTTGGAAAGATTCAACCTATTGCTAAGAATATGCATGCCTAGAAATTTGACCGTGTTTTGAAAACAAACAAAGCGACTATGACTCACCGTGTTTTGAAATTTTGGCTGTATTTCAAAATTAACTTCCCACCTTGCGATAATATTTTCAGTGGACCCACCAGGCAGTCAATGTATCGAGAACGAGTGAGAGTTGTTTGGCAATATTCAACTTCTTGCTAAGAATATGCATGCCTCGAAAGTTTGACCATGTTTTGAAAACAATCAAAGAGACTATGACTCACCGTGTTTTGAAAGTTTGGCTTTGTTTTGAAATTAACTTCACACCTTGCGATAATCTATTCAGTGGACCTACCAGGCAGTCAATGTATCAAGCACGAGTGAGAGTTTGGAATGATTCAACTTATCACTAAGAATATGCATGCCTAGAATTTGACCGTGTTTTGAAAACATTCAAAGTGGCTATGGCTCACCGCATTTTGAAATTTTGCGTGCGTTTCGAAATTAACTTCACACCTTGCGAAAATCTGTTCACTGGACTCACCAGGCCGCAGTCTATGTATCAAGAACGAGTGAGAGTTTGGAAATATTCACCTTATTGCTAAGAATATGCGTGCCTAGAAATTTGACTTTGTTTTAAAAACAATCAAAGTGGTTATGGCTCACCGTGTTTTGAAATTTTGCGTGCGTTTAGAAATTAACTTCACACCTTGCGAAAATCTGTTCACTGGACCCACCAGGCAGTCAATGTATCGAGAACGAGTGAGAGTTTGGAATGATTCAACTTATTTCTAAGAATATGCAGGCCTAGAAATCTGACCGTATTTTGAAAACAATAAAAGAGGCTATGACTCACCGTGTTTCGAAATTTTGGCTGTGTTTCAAAATTAACTTCATACCTTGTGAAAATCTGTCCAGTGGACCCACTAGGCAGTCAATGTATCAAGAATAAGTGAGAGTTTGGCAAGATTCAACTTCTTTCTAAGAATATGCATGCCTAGAAATTTGACCGTGTTTTGAAAACAAACAGAGAGACCATGACTCTCCGTGTTTTGAATTTTTTTGGTGGTGTTTCGAAATTAACTTCGCCCCTTGCAATAATCTTTTCAGTGGACCCACCAAGCAGTCAATGTATCGAGAACGAGTAAGAGTTGTTTGGCAAGATTCAACTTCTTCCTAAGAATATGCATGCCTCAAAAGATTGACCGTGTTTTCAAAACAATCTTAGAGACTATGACTCACTAGTTTTTTGAAAGTTTGGTTGTGTTTCAAAATTAACTTCACACCTTGCAATAATCTGTTCAGTGGACCTACCAGGCAGTCAATGTATCGAGAACGAGTGAGAGTTTGGAATGATTCAACTTATTGCTAAGAATATGCATGCCTATAAATTTGACCGTGCTTTGAAAACAATCAAAGTGGCTATGGCTCACCGTGTTTTGAAATTTTGTGTGCGTTTCCAAATTAACTTCACACCTTGTGAAAATCCGTTCACTGGTCCCACTAGGCAGTAAATGTATCAAGAACGAGTGGGAGTTTGGAATGATTCAACTTATTACTAAGAATATGCATGCCTAGAAATTTGACCGTGTTTTCAAAACAATCAAAGAGGATATGACTCACCGTGTTTCTATATTTTGGCTGTGTTTTGAAATTAACTTCACACCTTGTGAAAATCTATTTAGTGGACCCACCAGGCAGTCAATGTATCAAGAACGAGTGAGAGTTTGGCAAGATTCAACTTCTTGCTAAGAATATGCATGCCTCGACATTTGACCATGTTCTGAAAACAGTTCTAGAGAGCAAAACGGATTTATAAACAACCTCACAAATTTCAAATTATAAAAAGCAACACAAAGAGCCTCAAAAATTTCAAAATATAAAATGGAAGAGAGAGGAGAGAGGGAAAATCAATTTTCTATTTCTTCTGGGCAATCCACAAGCTTGAGGTGCACCTTAATGCTGATGTAGTCGCAGGTGCCTCACCGGTGAGCATCTATGGGACCGAGGCTAGCTAGGGCTATGATTCTGATGTTTGCGTGTCAGCTGGATTCTTCTGGCGTATATAGATTGATGTTTCGTGCTTGCTTGATTTTGTAGGCGACGCAGCCTTTTTGACATGTCGTGGTGACGGCCAAGGGGATAGGGGAGAACACGTGGCACGCTGGGCACATTTGAGTTTTCAAATCAATGTGATATTAAATAATTTCAAATTAATGCCCCGGAAATGCCGCGTAAGGAGATGATTTACGTGGACTGTACAGAGGTTATTTTTTATTCATGGACTTTGATATATTACTAATCCGTATTTCACTTATAATGAATGATATTGGTAATTAGTAAATAATTCATGCGGGTTCACAGGCTTCTTCCTTTCAGTATTAATTACCTGAATTCACGTGAGTAATTAACATGGGTTTCTCTGTATTGGCACCCTTCTTTCCTCGAACGCATGCAGAAATTAAGGGGAGGAAGTAATTTCACCTTCCTCGATAATCCACAAACGCAGTACTTATGCTAGTACTAGATCGCAAACACCATTCCAATTTGCACTTGATAATACTAATATTCAATCTCCGAACATTATTACAGAAAGGAAGTAGAGGTGAAATTAAACAAAATTAATCCTAAGACTTCTTCATCTTCTTGGACATGGATCCTTCCGTTGTCACCTTCGTGATGGTGTCGTCCTTCCGCTTCCCGTGGCATCCCCCAGATCTCGCCATCTTCTTCTTCTTCAAGCCTCCCGCCTGCTTCTCCTTCCTCTTCTCATTGCGGATGAAGGCAGGATCAAGTGCACTCTTCTTGGAGACAAAGTCGAGAAATGGCCAGAAATATTCCGACCCCTGATCCTCCTGCTCGTGCTCCCCCTTCTTCTTGCTGATGGAGGATGGATCGAGAGAAATCTTCTTGAAGACGACGTCTCCTTCATAGATGAAAGACCAAGGATCCTCCTCCTCAACCTCCTCCTCCTACTCTTTTCTCTATGCCGGCGGTGTCCCCTCCATCAGATGATGGTAAGCAGGGTCCTCGTCGGAAAAATTACCTTCCGGTTTGTCAGAATAGTACGGCCCGTCAACGGACTCCCCGCTATCACCATGGTAGGGACTGATATCCCCATTCGCCCGTGCGTTGGACTCATAAATGGAGGTGCACTGATCGGAGCAGCTGCACGACATTTTTGTGTGTGTGGTGGCTTGGCCGGCCTAAAGGGACAAGGAGAGACAGAGAGAGTTCTTCTATGTGTGCGTCATGCCTGGATAGGAGAGGTGGTCGTTGTTGATGCCCCCTTAAAAAGGCTTGCTCGGGACATCCAGGATTTGCCACGTGCCGTAGGAGCAGCCTAGCAGTTCCTGTCCATCGTTTTTTATACTCCCTTAAATCGTTATTTTTTACAAAAGTTCCCTTCCATCATTGAAACATCATCGAACGGTTGGTACTCCTTCGCCCTGAGAGCATCAGCAGCAAGGATATTGCAAGTACCACCACATGATGGGGAGGTTTTTGCACATAACAACCATAGACCTTTTTTGTGCAAAATACAGATATTTTATGTAATCGTTGTACATAATACATAACCAATCATTGAATGTTTCTTATTTTTTTGGGAAATGTTTCATAGTTAATTATATAATATACTACTAAAATATAATTTTTATCTAAATTAATAATAGGTAAAGTTTAAAAAATAATTATAATTTTGAGCCACATCCATAAAGTATCTGGTGTATTTTTGGTTCTTGTAAGTTGTATCATTTAGAAATCAACCTATTAGTAGGTACATAATTCTCGACATGCTCTAGAGAAATGATATATAGATTCTATAATGATGGAAAGTGTGTTTTGAGGTTTATGCATAGCGTTCATTGTGCTAAAGACTATATCAATAGAATATTCTAAATGTTAGAATGGAAGGAAAATCCATCGGTAAGTAATGTTGGGATTTTCAATCTTCATCCAACAGTTAAAGTTCAAAGTTATTCATACACTATATACTGAGTATGATAAGATAATTAAATGTATAACATGTCATTATAATATTTGTGGTTTCGCATAGCGTTCATTGTGCTAAGGACTATCGATAGAATCTTCTACGTGCTAGAATGGAAAAAAAGATCCAAAAGTTTACATTGTTGGGATTGCCAGTCTTGATTCAATTTTCATTGTTCAAAGATACTCGTACATTATATAGTGGCAAGATTTGCAAGAAGTCACACGCTACTTCCTACTAGTAAAAGGAACGTGCCACACTCATATATACTGTATGGAATGTAACTTAATGAACATTAAGTTGTTATTAACCAATAGTTTTGTCAGAGAAAAAAAGGCATACATTGAATATATTAATAATAACTATCTACACATATTGAGAATACAACCTACTGTGCTATGATTTTTTTCTGGGAGGGGGGGTGACATGATGGTTCTAGAACATGGTGGAGTTTGCTCTAGGTACTACTCCTTCAACACGAATGCAGCTGTTCTGAACCATTGGATCTAACAGACCAACAGTCAGGATTGGTGCTATGGATCTAATTCAAAACTGCTCCATTATAGTAGTAGAGATAATTCGAAAACATTGGCGATGATGCTATATGTGCATGACCGAACAACTTTCGGATAATCTCAAGGAAAAATAAGGATGCATGTATTAATGAGCGTGAATGGACAATAAGAGTTGTGAGGATAGATTACTTGTGGGGCCTAGCAACCCCACATTTGTTCTTGTTTTAAATGAGCTTACCTCATGGGTGGCTTTGATGTCGTTTGATGTGTACGCACTTCTATTCTCGTAGATAGTTGTTGGGCCTCCAAGTGTAGAGGTTTGTAGAACAGCATCAAGTTCTCCCTTAAGTGGATCACCCAAGGTTTATTGAACTCAGGGAGAAAGTGGTCAATGGTATTCCCTCTAAATCAATCCTGCAATCAAGATACAAGAAGTCTCTTGTGTCCCCAACACACCCAATACACTTGTCAGGTGTATAGGTGCACTTGTTTGGCGAAGAGATAGTGAAATACAAGTGGTATAGATATAAGACAATGGTGCCAGAAAAGAGCTTACTAGCGTGGAAGAGATTAAAGGCAAACTGAAATAAAGATGGAAGCAAGTAAACATGTAACATATCTAGTTGCAAACGGTGTTTCAATGCTTAGAAACATGGCCTAGGGATCATACTTTCACTAGTGAACACTCTCATATAAATATATTCTCTTCATGATACTACTCTTAACTACTCTGGTTGGACACTCTAATCCATGGTGGGTCTATAACAACACACCTCAAAGTAAGCCTTTCCCATCTAGATAATCCCACACTGTCACCTTGAGCACTAGATGGTTCCAACAAACACCACAATTTCATAAAGACGTCCAACTCCAAATATAACTCATAAGAAGTATTTGTAATCTCTAGCCTAAGTGCCACCATGGTGTGCACACTGTCACTTTCACACACATGGGGAGATCAGAGATCTATTAAAGCACTTGAGTAGCACGGTAGATCTACTTGATTACAAAGCTCATGATCATAATATGATCATGCATAGAGAGAGATGAACACATAGCTACCGGTAGAACCCTCAGCCTCGAGAGAGAACTACTCCCTCCTCATCATGGGAGTCAGCAACGGCGATGGAGATGGTGGTGGAGTCGATGGAGATGGCTCCGGGGCACTTCCCCATCCCGGCAGGGTGCCAGAACAGAGACTTTCTGTCCCCTGAATCTCCCCTTCGGTGGCGACAGCTCTGCGGAACTTTCTGTGGATTTCTTATTGACGATCTAGGGTTTTTGCATCGGGAGGCATCTTATAGGTGAAGAGGCAAGGTCGGTGGGCGGCCAGGGGGCCCACACCATGCTCTGGTGCGGCCAGGGGGACCCGCGCCTAGGGGTGGTGTGGCCACCCTATGGCCCCTCTCCGTCTCGTCTTCTAGCTCCGTGAGTCTTCCGGTAAAATATCAACTTTGGCTTTTGTCCCGTCCAATTCCGAGAATATTCATTTCTGACTTTCTGGAACCAAAAAACAACAAAAAACAGGCAGTTGGCATTGTGGCATCTTGTTAATAGGTTAGTCCAAGAAAGTGTATGAAAAGTACTCCAAAGTTGGAACAAAACATAAGAAAGTAGATAAAACCAAGCATGGAACATCAAAAATTATAGGTACATTTGCAATGTATCAACATCCCCAAGCTTAACTCCTGCTCGTCCTCGAGTAGGTAAGTGATAAAAATAAAGAATTAGTTTTGAGGTGACATGCACCATCATAAACTTGATCAAAGTATTTGTAAAACATTGATAGCTGGGATCAAATGGCTTTAACATAGCATGAAAGATAAAGTTCTAGCAATAAGACAAAGAAACTATGTTGCAACATGAAAAGGCACAAACAAAAGATTCATGCATAACAATGCTTTGCAAGACATTTGTTTGTTTCACATAAAGAAAACATAGCATAGTGGCATTCAGCTTGTCCCTCATAGAGTAGCAAACATAAATGCATAAGACACCTTCAAAGTTCATAAGAGTGACTAGACAAGTAGTTTAAGAACAAGCAATATCAAGTTATGCATCAATCAATAAGTCTTGGGACAATGCACATAGAACTAAGAATGGCCACTATGCTCTCAAAGTAGGTGCATAAAGATAGAAGGTGGAGACTCAACATAAACGTAAAAGAAAGGCCCTCATAGAAGGAAGTAGAGATTCAAGTTTCATAAAGAGCTTCCAAAAATTATGGTACTTGTTAGCTTTCAGCTCTCATTGCCCTATCATAAGCATCTTTAAGTGATTAAGGTTAAAGTGACACAACTAAGAGGATATGCTTGACAAGTTATAAGCTGAAATCTCATGCCCTTACTTACGAGTACTGAACCTCATGCTACTCAACTTTAGTCACAAGTAAGCTCTTGTCATTGTAAGTACATATGTATCATAAAGAACCACCAACGGGGTACCCCTTGCCCAATGATACGGAAGAATCCCCATATCAAAATGACAAGGCAAGCAGACAAGAAGCATCTCAGCAATCTTCTTATTTACCATGGGAAAATGGTGCTTTTTTCTCTCTTTCCTCTTTTATCATCTTTTTTTTCTTTTTCTCTTTTTCTCAATCTCAATCTCTTTTTTTATAAGAAGAATGCTTCATAGATTGCTCATTATGGTTACGCTGCAGGTTTCCACCATGATTATGCATGGATTAGACCAGCGGCCCAGGTGTTTCTCTAACACATATACAAAATCCATGATCTTACAAGTTCCACTTTTATTTCACACCGTCGGGATCCATAAGGAAAAGAACATGATATCAATGGGGTACAATGTACAAGTCCAATGTTGAAAGCGTTCCCCATGATACATGGTTTTGCTAATTTCAACTTATAAAACGCAAGCATATACGCAACAAAGATGGACACAATGGTTCGATTTTATTAAATGCAAGAAAGTAAGGTGTGCCATCAAGTTCGTGAGTGCTTTAATCACTAATTTTCACATAACAAGTTTAATTTGGAAGGTAGATAAAAACATGAATATACTTGGAATAGCAAATGCTAATAGGTATGTATGGTGGACTCTTTGGAATAACTTGGTTTTATGGAGTTGGATGCATGAGTGGAACTCATACTTGGTTATGGAGGCTAGCAAAAGACTGGGAGCGACCAACTAAGAGAGCAATAATGGCCATAATCATGCAAAGCAACAAAACATCATTAATTAAAGCATAAAGTGATATTACAAGTCGAAAACTAAAGGATCATCAAGGCTATGGTGACTTTGGATAGTCATAACATGGTGTGAGCATGCGCCAAGTCAACCCAAATAAAGCATCAAAGGAGAATACCACAATACTATGCTTTAATATGCTAAAACAACGCATGATCCTTCCAAGGCACATTAAGCAATCTCAATTGTTTATAACAAGTCATGCTACAACAATAATCATTAAGCATAAAGCCAAAACAATACCAAGAACAACATGACAAAGCATAGGCCATAGTCAAAAACAAGCTCCTTTTACCATTTAAGCATGAACTTTTCCTAATCTTTTCCAATCCAAACCAAACTATTTGAAAACTAATGTATGAAAGAGGGGGTCCAACCAATTTATTCAAGCAAACTAATACAACCAAGCAAACAAAAACCAAAAACAAAAACAAAAAAAGAAGACGCTCCAAGAACAACACAACTTTGCATGAAACAATAAAAATGAAGTGTTTGGAAGGAACTTGAGATTTTTATTGATGAAGAAAGGGATGCCTTGGGCATCCCCAAGCTTTGACGCTTGTACTTCTTGGATATTTCTTGGGGTGACACGCGTGGCATCCCCAAGCTTGAGCTTTAGTCCATTCTTCATCTCATTACATCATTCTCTCCATACACCTGAATTTTTTCCTTCATACAAAACTTCACACAATCTTCATTAGCAACATTAGTGCACTCGAGATAATAAGTCTTTTGGTTCAGTTTAAACACAATTAAAACTTCCATTAAAACACAAGCTACTATAGCACTTCCTTTAAAAAGTTCAAGTGATCAAATAGAACTCAAAGAGAAAGAGATTAAGAGGCAAATACAAATAATGGCAGAAATCTGTCAAAACAGACCAGCAGGTAAAAACCAATTTTTCGAAGACCTTCTGTTGCTCAAATCGAAAGTGTTGAACTAACGAAAGTTGGATAACAACCTGGGTAAGAAGCACAAAATATCACATCTCAAACCGACGTACAAAGATTTTACACGAATTTTACAGTGAAGCACAAAAATCTGTTTCGGGACAACAACTTTCCCAAGCATTACTTATCTCTCATTAGAGGTTACTCTTGGCACAAAAAGCAAATAAAAAGGATAAGGAGCGGTTATTATAGAGGTAATAACTTCCACGACTCATCTAAAACTTTTGGGTTATCTCCCAATAAGTACTTTTCTTTAATGCCTTTAAGTTAGGCTTGATAGTTTGAGAATATGCTCACATAAGAAATATGAATTGAAGTAAAAGAGAGCATCAGGAAGAAAATTCAAAACACATTTAAGTCTAACCCACTTCCTATGCATAGGAATATTGTAAAGAAACAAGTCATGAAAGCACAAAGCAACAAGCATAGGAAAGCAAAACAAGTGCAACTTCAAGACTTTCAACATAAAGAGGGGAAACTTAATATTATTGAGATGCATAAAACCATGTTTACCTCTCTCATAATAAATTTCAACAGCATCATGAATAAAATTGACAATATAACTATCACATAAAACATTCTTATCATGAGCCACATGCATATAATCATTATTACTCTCCACATAAGCATAGTCATTCTTATTAATTATAGTGGGAGCAAATTCAAGAAAATAGCTATCATTACTATTCTTATCACCATAATCATCAAATATAGGAGGCATATTATAGTCATAATTAATTGCCTCCTCAATAGTAGGTGGACTGAGAATATCATATTCATCATTGTAATCATCATATATTGGAGGATTTGTATCATCATAAGCAATATAATAGCTATCTTCCAAAGCTGGGGAACTAAAAAGATCATTTTCATAAAAACTAGCTTCCCCAAGCTTAAACTTTTCCATAGCATTAGCAATAATGGTGTCCAAATAATTCATACTAACAACATTGCTATTAGCATGCAAATAAAGTTCCATAGGTTTTTTAATTTTCTCTTCAAACACTTCATGTCCTAACTCAAGATAAATACTATAAAGCTCTCTAATTTTGTTGTTGTTTTCCATTAAGCCTAACTGGTGAAACACAAGAAACAAAAAGACAAAATTGCAGAATCTAAAGGAAATAACTTCGAGCACTCACACCGGAGGATATGAGTACCTTTTACCTTGCCTCCCCGGCAACGACGCCATAAAATAGCTTGATGTCTACGCACTTCTATTCTTGTAGACAGTTGTTGGGCCTCCAAGTGCAGCACATTGTAGAACAGCAGCAGTTTTCCCTTAAGTGGATCACCCAAGGTTTATCGAACTCAGGGAGGAAGTGGTAAAAGGTATTCCCTCTCAAGCAATCCTGCAATCAAGATACAAGAAGTCTCTTGTGTCGCCAACACACCCAATACACTTGTCAGGTGTATAGGTGCACTAGTTCGGCGAAGATATAGTGAAATACAAGTGGTATAGATATAAGACAACCGTGCCAGAAAAGAGCTTGCTGGCGTGGAAGAGACTAAAGGCAAACTGAAATAAAGATGGAAGCAAGGAAACATGTAACATATCTAGTTGCAAACGGTGTTCCAATGCTTAGAAACAAGGCCTAGGGATCATACTTTCACTAGTGAACTCTCTCATATAAATATATTCTCTTCATGATACTACTCTTAACTTCTCTCCGGTTGGATACTCTAATCCATGGTAGGGCTATAACAGCACACCTCAAAGTAAGCCTTTCCCATCTAGATAACCCCACACTGTCACCTTGAGCACCAGATGGTTCCAACAAACACCACAATTTCATAAAGACATCCAACTCCAAATATAATCCCACTCAAAACAACATCCCTCGAGGTTTTTTAGTGATTACACGAATCAAATCCACTACACCAAGTCCGATCATCACGTGAGATGATGTAGCTTCAAAGGCGAATAATCAACATGTTCATCATATCATCCATATGACTCATGCTTTACCTTTAGGTATTCCCTGTTCCGAGACCATGTCTGTACATGCTAGGCTCGTCAAGGTTAACCTTAGTATCCGCATGTGCAAATCTGGCTTGCACCCGTTGTATGCACACGTAGAATCTATCACACCCGATCATCACGAGATGCTTCGAAACGACGAGTCTTAGCAACGGTGCCTACTAAGGACGAACACTTTATTACTTGATATTTAGTGAGAGGGATCATCTTATAATGCTAACGTCGCGATCTAAGCAATACAAGATGCATAAAGGATTAACATCACATGCAATTCATAATATGTGATATGATATGGCCTTTCTTATGCCTTTGATCTCCATCTCCAAAGCTTGGACATGATCTCCATCATCACCAGCGTGGCGTCAAGGTCCATGACGCCGCTTCATGGTTGTCCATCACCAACAACAACTATTACAACTACTTGGAATAAAGCTATTACATGATGAATAGACACGTATGTCTTAAACAAAATTTAAAGACAACCATTAGGCTCCTGCCGGTTGCCATATTACAATAAGGATCATTGCATACATCAAATATAATCACAATCACATAATGGCCATATCACATCACAAAACCCGTGCAAAAACGAGTTAGACGCCTCTAATCTTCATTGCATGTTTTACGTGGCTTGGGGCTTTCGAATAAGAAGGGATCTTACCTACGAACATGAACCACAACGTCTCTGACGTCGGATGAACTTATGGGAGCTTTGTCTCCCTTTTTATTCGACTAAGATATTTGGCTTGCCGGGCATACATGTGATTTTCTGTATGCTTTGAATTTATGATATTTTGCCGGTTGAATTTGTCCGGCTAACTTTACTTGGCTAGCGCCTTTAGCCGGGGGAACTCCAACTCTAGTGGGGGCGCGCCAGCGCACCCACTGGGTGTAGCCCCCAAGATTCGGAGTGGCTGGCGCAGCCAGGTGCTTCGAATCTTCTCTCTTTTCTTCGAGCCTTTAGCTTCGTCCGGCTATACTCCTTTAGCCGGGTACTTTCACTGGCTGGATGCCTGTAGCCAGGGGAACATCCATTCCATTGGGGGCGCTCCAGCGCACCTATTGGGTGTAGCCCCCGAGATTCGGAGTGGCTGGCGTAGCCAGGTTCTTCGAATCTTCTTCTTTTCTTTTCTTCCCGCCCTTTCCCTCACCTGGGCCCCAAGTATACGGCTAATGCCTTTAGCCGGTCAGAAACTACAAGGTCCCAATGGGGGTGCGCTAGCGCACCCAGTGGGTGTAGCCCCCGAGATTCAGAGCACTTGATGAAGGAAAGGACTTCGAATCTTCCTCCTTCCTGAGTTCCGACTCGATGTAGTCGTACAAAACAAACATGTATACATTCCTACACGTTAATAGGTTAGTCGGTTTAAGATTTTAGCCGGAAGGCGGATTTGTTTTTTTTGAAAACTAGCTTGTGCTTCTCTGGACACTTAGCCACTTTCCTGTGTGCTCTGCTGTTTACGCTGCATCCTTGCCGGGCAGCCGGGTTGCGGTCTGCAGCAGGAATCGAAGGGAGCTGATAGTACATTGCGCACGGTAGTGACATCTTAGTAGCCGGATCATCTGAGACTAGTTGCAAGGCCGGGAAGCCCGAACCGTCACATCTCCTCCCCGTTTTTCATGTGGGATGCCTCAGGCTTTTGCTCTTGCTAGCCAGACAGCCGGGTTGCGGTCTATAGCTGAGAAGAAGAGTGGGCCTCTGACATTGTCGCACGCTACTCAGCCGGTTTGTTGATTTAGCAGGTCAGGCCAGCCAACGAGCCCCTGGGTAGGGGTTGCCGAAGCCGAAAAAACTAAACCGGAAACAGATATACACAAACTTCTAGCAAGGAGCCCCCAAGCGTCTCGTAGGGGTCCGCATTTTCATTCATAGGGTTTGCGGGATACATACATTGTCCGTTGACTAGGTGTAAAACGGGCCGAGCAGGGCCGTGTTCCAGGGGCGCTCTGTCTCCTCATCTGACTTGTCCATCTTGTACTTGCGCAGCTTCTGCATGTCGATGAGGTAGTAGGAGTCGTTGGGTAGCGCCCGACTGATGATGAAGGGACCCTCCCAGGGTGGCGACAACTTGTGCATGCCCTTCATGTCTTGCACTAGCCGGAGAACCAGATCGCCCTCGTAGAACGCGACGAGGCGGATCCGGCTCGAATGGTAGTGGCGTAGGCGCTGCTAGTACAGGGCTGACCTAGACAGCGCCAACTCACGGGCTTCCTCGAGGAGGTCCATGCCATCCTCCCACTTATCCTGGTTGGCCTTTTCATCGTAGAGGAGCTTGCGCGGTGAGTCAAACTCGATGTCCGCGGAAAGGTCGACTTCCAAGCCGAAGACGAGGAAGACCGGGGTGAAGCCGGTTGACCTATTCGGCATGGTGCGGAGGCTCCACAGCACGGCTAGAAGTTCCTCAATCCAGCATCTGGGTGATCTCTCCAAGGGCCTCGATGAGGCGCGGCTTGATGCCAGCTAGAACTAGGCCGTTTTCCCTTTCGACTTTCCCATTGGACTGCGTGTGTGCGACGGAAGCAAGGTCCAGTTGGATGCCCTTGTTGCTGCAGAACCGGGCGAAGGCCCCCTTGGCGAAGTTTGTGTCATTATCTATGATGATGCTGTTGGGGTAGCCGAATTGGTTAATGATTTCGGTGAAGAAGGTGACGAGTGTCGCCCCATCCAGCATCTGGATAGGTTTGGCCTCTATCCACTTTGTGAACTTGTCTACTACCACCAGCAGGCGGGTCATGCCAGCACGCGCTCTCTTGAAGGGACCGACCATGTCGAGGCCCCAAACAGCGAAAGGCCAGGTGATCGGTATGGTCTTGAGTACCATAGTCGGCATGTGCCTGAGATGCCCGAAGCGTTGGCACCCGTTGCACGCGCGGACTAGCTGCTCGGCATCCTCGAGGGTGGTGGGCCAATAGAAGCCGTGGCGGAACGCCTTGGCCACTATTGCCCTAGATGAAGCATGATGCCCACACTCGCCCTGGTGGATGTCCTTGAGCAGCCGGTAGCCTATGTCCACATCGGCACACCTTTGGAAGATGCCAGATACGCTGTGCTTCTACAGTTCCTTGTTGATGATGGTGTACATGTGCGCGCGCCACCGGATTTGCCTGGCCTCCACCTCGTCATCCGGAAGCTCCCAGTTGGCGATGTAGTTCATGAAGGGATGCGCCCAGGATGGTATCTCCCGAATAGTGAAGACGCTTCCGTTCTCCGGTTGAGGGGCGTCGGGGGGTCGTCCGGATGAGGTACTCGGAAGAGCAACCCCCGAGCCACTTGATGAGTCGGTAGCCCCTGGGTCTTGCGAGCCATTGGGGACAGACTTGTCGAGGTTGGTGCAGGCCTTCTTCTTCGCGGGTTCTGGCGGTTCCGCTTCTATCATGGCATCAGCCAGAACGCTCCCCCCCAGATAATGGAATCCGACTCGGGAGATGGGTTGATGGAGGGCTTGCACAGATGCTCCAAGGAGACCCCTGGTGGGATCGCCTGCCTAGTAGATCCGATTCGTGCGAGCAAATCGGCTGCCTCGTTGTTGACGCAAGGGACGTGATGGAACTCACATCCGTCGAAGCAGGCACTGAGCTTCTGTATGTGGAATCGGTAGAGAGCCATGTTTGCGTCGCAGGCGTCCCACTCTCTGGATACCTGCTGCACCACCAGATCCGAGTCACCGAAGCAAAGGATCCGGTTGACGCTGATCTCCCTGGCTAGCCGGAGGCCATGCACCAGTGCCTCGTATTCGGCAATGTTGTTGGAGGCCTAGAAGTGGATCTGGAGGACGTATTTCAGCCGGTCTCCTTTGGGCGAGGTGAGGACAATGCCGGCTCCCAAGCCCCCGAGCATCTTCGAGCCGTCGAAATGCATCTTCCAGTGGTACGAATCAGGAACCGGCAGGAGGTATTGGGTCTCGGCCCAGTCAGCGAGGAAGTCCGCAAGAGCTTTCGACTTGATCGTGAGCCGGGGCATGTACTAGATGGAGTACGCGGCGAGCTTGATGGCCCACTTGGTGACTCGGCCGGTGGCGTCCTTGTTGCTGATGATCTCTTAAAGGGGTGTGGTGCACACGACCTTAATCGGGTGCTCTTGGAAGTAGTGCTTGAGCTTCTTGCACACTAGGTATACGCCATAACACATCTTCTGGTAGTGGGGGTAGTTCTGCTTTGAGAGGGAGAGAACCTCACTGAGGTAGTAGACGAGTCGTTGAACTGGCTGAGCCTTGCCTTCCTCGGGGCGCTCCACCACCAGGATGACGCTGACGACCCAACTGATGGCTGTTATATAGAGCAACATCGGCTCCTTGCTAGCCGTCGTGGCTAGAACTGACGTTTTGGATAGCATGCGCTTGAGGTCATGAAAGGCGGCGTCGGCCTGCGAGGTCCCGGAGAACTTGTCCGTCTTCTTCATCAGCTGGTACAACTGATGGCCCAAATTATATCGAGCTCGTTGGGGAACCCTAAGAGGAAGGTATGATGAGCACATCAGCAAGTTTTCCCCAGTATGAAACCAAGGTTATCAATCTAGTAGGAGCAAGGAAACACCCCAAAGGTGTAGCTAGATGAACGTTGGCTGGGCGCACTACCGGTGCCAACAGCAACATGGAGACCTGCACAACACAACCACAGAACTCTGTCCCCAACTTGCGATGAGGTTGTCAATCTCACCGGTTTTGCTGAAAACAAAGGATTAAACGTATCGAATGGAAGGAAGAAGTAGTTTGCAGAAAGTAAACACAAAGCAATAAAAGTTGATTGTAGATTGAATGTAAAAGAAAGGACCTGGGTCCATAGTTTACTAGAGGTGGCTCTCCTTAAGATAGATAACATGCTGGGTGAACAAATTACAGCGGGGCAATTCACAAACATGGAGAAAGCAATACAAGCATATACTAATCATCTTGACTCCTTTGGAACTTGATTGGGCATTACAACATTATACATAGACCGCCATCCAATTGCATCTATGACTAATAATCCACCTTCAGGTTATCATCGAACCCCCTCCAGTATTAAGTTGCAAGCAACAGATTATTGCTTTACGAATTGCGTGTAATGTAAACAATACGATTGTTCTATGAACAAAGGATTGTTGTTTTCTCCATAGTAGCAACAACACATCTAGTACCTTAGATATTTCTATCACTTCCCCAGATTACCAGAGGCATGAACCCACTATCGAGCATAAATACTAACTATTGGAGTTGCTAGCATCTACTTGGCCAAGATAGCTACTAACAACGGAAAGCATGCAAGATCACAAATAACAAAGACATGATAAAATCAATAATCAAGCTGAAAGAGCATCTCAATATCCATTGGATCCCCGCAAACACAACATGCAGAATTACAAATAGATGATCTTGATCATGAACAGAGCTCACAAGATCTAGACATGAAAGCACAAAGGAGGAGAACCAGCTATCTAGCTACTACATGGACCCGTAGTCCAAAGATGTACTACTCACGCATCACACCGGAGGCTTGCATGATGATGAAGAAGGACTCTAGGGTGAATTCCCCTCTCCGGCAGGGTGCCGGGAAGAGCTTCAGATCCCTCCCGATCTAGGGATGGAGATGACGGTGGCTATAAACTCTTTCATGGATTTTTGATTGGGTACTTAGGGTTTTCGTCCCGAGGGCAATATATAGGCGGAAGGAGAGGCCGAGGGGGTGCTGGGGTCGGCCAGACCACCCCATGGCGCGGGCCATGGCTGGCCTAGCGGCTAGGTGGTGTGTCCGGCCCCCATCTCTTCTCCGTCTCGTATTTTGGCATCTGATAACATCCGGAAAAATAAGCACTTTGGCTTTTGTCCCATCCAATTTCGAGAATATTCATTTTCTAACTTTCCTGGAACCAGAAACAGCAGAAAACATGCAGCTGGCACTGTGGCTCTTGTTAATAGGTTAGTCCAAGAAATCATATGAAAAGTACTCCAAAGTGTGGACAAAACACAAGAAAGTGGATAAAACCAAGCATGGAACATCAGAAGTTATAGATACATTTGCAATGTATCAACATCCCCAAGCTTAACTCCTGCTCGTCCTTGAGTAGGTAAGTGATAAAAATAAAGAATAATTTTTGAGGTGACATGCACCATCAAAGACTTGATCAAAGTATTTGTAAAACATTCAAAGCTAGGATCATAGTACTTCAATCATAACATGAAAGACAAAGTTCTAGCAATAAGACAAAGAAACTATGATGTAACATGAAAATGCACAAACAAAAGATTCATGAATAACAATGCTTTGTAAGACGTTTGTTTGTTTCTCATAAAGAAAACATAGCATAATAGTATTCAGCTTGTCCTTCATAGAGTAGAAAATATAGATGCATAGGACACCTTCAATGTTCATAAGAGTGACTAGATACAAATAGTTTAAAACAAGAAATATCAAGTTATGCATCAATCAACTAGTCTTGGGACAATGCACATAGAACTAAGAATGGCCACTATGCTCTCAAAGTAGGTGCACAAAGGTAGAAGGTGGAGACTCAATATAATGGTGGAAGAAAGGCCTTTATAGAAGGAAGTAGGGATTCAAGTCTCATAAAGAGCTTCCAGAAATTATGGTACTTATAGCTTTCAACTCTCATTGCCCCTATCATAAGAATCTTGAAGGTGATTAAGGTTAAAGTGACACAACTAAGAGGATATGCTTGACAAGTTATAAACCGAAATCTCATGCCCCTTACTTACGAAGACCGAACCTCATGCTACTCAACTTTAGTCACGAGTAAGCTCTTGTCATTGTAAGTACATATGTATCATTAAGATCCGCCAACGGGGTACCCCTTGCACATGACATAGGAGCTATCCCATAATCAAAATGACAAGGAAAGCAGACAATGAGCATCTCATCAATCTTTTTATTTGCTATTTGCATAGGTTTTTATTGAGGATGATTCATAGAGTGCTCATTCTGGTGATGCTTCAAGTTTCCACCATGATTAGGCATGGCTTAAGCTAGCGACCCAGGCGTTTCTCTAACACACATACAAACTCCATGATCTTACAAGTTCCACTTTTATTTCACACCGCCGGGATCCATAAGCAAACGAACATGATATCAACGGGGTACAAAGTACAAGTGCAATGTTGAAAGCGTTCCCCATGATACATGGTTCTGCTAATTTCAACTTATAACACGCAAGTATATACGCAACAAAGAAGGACCCAATGGTTCAAGCTTATTAGATGCAAAAAAAGTAAAGTGTGCCATCAAGTTCGTGAGAGCTTTAATCACTAGTTTTCTCATAACAAGTTTAATTTGGATAGTAAACAAAAGCATGAATATACTTGGAATAGCATAAGCTAGTAGGTAGGTATGGTGGACTCTTTCGAATAACTTGGTTAATGGAGTTGGATGCATGAGTGGAACTCATACTTGGTTGTGGAGGCTAGCAAAAGACTGGGAGCGACAAACTAAGAGAGCAATAATGGCCATAATCACGCAGAGCGACAAAACATCATTGATCAAAGCATAAAGTGATACTACAAGTTGAAAACTAAAGGATCATAAAGTCTATGGTGACTTGAGATAGTCATAACATGGTGTGATCATGCGCCAAGTCAACCCAAATAAAGCATCAAAGGAGAATACCACTATACTATGCTTTAATATGATAAAACAACGCATGATTCATCCACGGCACATTAAGCAATCTCAATTGTTTATAACAAGTCATGCTACAGCAAAAAATACTAAGCATAAAGCCAAAACAATATCAAGCATGGCATGACAAAGGATAGGCTACAGTCAAAAACAAGCTCTTTTTATCACATAAGTATGAACTTTCCTACTCTTTTCCAAACCAAACCAAACTATTTGCAAACCAATGTATGAAAGAGGGGGTCCAACCAATTTATTCAGAAAACTAAGAAAAAAAAGCAAACGAAAAACCAAAACAAAAATGAAAAATAAGACGCTCCAAGAACAACACAACTGTGCATGAAACAATAAAAATGAAGCGTTTGGAAGAAACCTGGAATTTTTATTGATGAAGAAGGGGATGCCTTGGGCATCCCCAAGATTTGACGCTTGTACTTCTTGTATATTTCTCGGGGTGACACGCGTGGCATCCCCAAGCTTGAGCTTTAGTCCATCCTTCATCTCATTACTCATTCCTTCCATACACCTGAAATTTTTCCTTCATACAAAACTTCACACAATCTTCATTAGCAAATTAGTGCACTCAAGATAATAAGTCTTAAGGTTCAGTTCTAACACCAAATAAACTTCCAGTAGAACACTAGCTACTATAGAACTTCCCTCAAAAATCTCAATTCTCCAAAATAACTCAAAAAGGAACCAACAAGAAGCAAATGCAGAAAATGGCAGAAATCTGTCAAAACAGACCAGCAGGTAAAGAAGAATTTTTTCGAGGACCTTCTATTGCTCAAATAAAAAGTGTTGAACTAACGAAAGTTATGTAACAACCTGGGGCAGAAGCACAAAAATTCACGCCTCCAAAAGACTTTCAGAGATTTTACACAAATATTTACGGTGAAGCACAAAAATCTGTTTCGGGACAACAACTTTCCCAATCATTACTTCTCTCTCATTAGAGGTTACTCTTGGCACAAAAAGCAAATAAAAAGGATAAGGAGCGGTTATTACATAGGTAATAACTTCCAAGACTAATCTAAAACTTTTGGGTTATCTCCCAATAAGTACTTTTCTTTAATGCCTTTAAGTTAGGCACAAGAAGCAAGAAAAGGATCAAATATTCTCAAATGAAGAAGCATTAAGACCAAATTTCTTGCCCTTACCTCTCTTACTTTTATTCTTAACCTTTGGGAAAATATGATTGTTTGGTGGAGAAGAAAGGTGCATGGTCCTCTTTCCCACATCTATTATTGCTCCAAGGAGTTCTAATAGGGACCTTCCAAGTGTAATTTGTCCTTTTCCTGCAAAATCAATAACAAGATAATCAGTAGAAATCATTTTCCCAAGGATCTTTGTAAACACTCCTTCAACTATTCCAATAGGTAATATGGTAGCATTATTAGCAAGAGATATTTCTTTTCCTCCTTCAGTAAGCCCCCAAACATTCAGAGATTCATAAATATCTTTGGGCATAAGACAAAATTCAGACATGATATCACAACGAGCTTGAAAAGTTTTAGTATTTATCTCAATCTTTACTGTAGGGAGCCACTTTGATGGTTCAGAATTTATTGGAACATAATTATGATGCTCCCTAAGCGTATTATAGCAATCTTTTAAGCTAGCAGTGCCAGTCTCAAGAGTGTTCAATCTAGCAAATATTCTTACGAAAGAAATATCAATTTGGCTAGGCAAGTTGTAAGTAAGGATCAATTTCTTTATAGAATTAATAGCATCATCCTCATTGCATTGGAGGAAATCTCCTCCCACAATAGCATCTAAAGCATATCTATAGCAAAGAGTAATTCCAAGGTAAAAACTGCTAAGGAACAAGCTTTGAGTCATTTTAGGCTCAGTTTTCTCATGTAGATCAGAGATTCTAGACCAAGCTTCCTGGAAGCTCTCCTCAATTCCTTGTTTAAAAGTGAAAATCATTTCCTCGGGTGACAAAGTGGTTGGACCAAGGCTAGACATAGTGGAAACTTAAGATAGGAAGTAATTTTTTGTGTGTTTTTGATAAAGAAAGAAAACTAGTGAAACTAATTTTTTGTGTGTTTTTGATAAATAAACAAGCAAACAAAGCAAAAAGAAACTAAGAAAACAAAAATAACAAAGTAAAGAGATTGGTTATGAGGGACTCCCCTTGTGAAGATGTCCTTGACTCTCTGGCAACGGCGCCAAAAAATATACTTGATGGCCCAAATTATATCGAGCTCGTTGGGGAACCCCAAGAGGAAGGTATGATGAGCACAACAAAAAGTTTTCCCTCAGTATGAAACCAAGGTTATCAATCCAGTAGGAGCAAGGAAACACCCCAAAGGTGTAGCTAGCTAAACGTTGGCAGGGCGCACTACCGATGCCAGCAGCAACGTGGAGACCTGCACAACACAACCACAGAACTCTATCCCCAACATGCGATGAGGTTGTCAATCTCACCGGTTTTGCTGAAAACAAAGGATTAAACGTATCAAATGGAATGAAGTAGTAGTTTGCAGAAAGTAAACACAAAGCAATAAAAGTTGATTGTAGATTGAATGTAAAAGAAAGGACCTGGGTCCATAGTTCACTAGAGGTGGCTCTCCTTAAGATAGATAACATGTTGGGTGAACAAATTACATCGGGGCAATTGACAAACATCGAGAAAGCAATACATGCATATACTAATCATCTTGAATCCTTTGGAACTTGATTGGGAATTACAACATTATACATACACCGCCATCCAACTGCATCTATGACTAATAATCCACCTTCAGGTTATCATCGAACCCCCTCCAGTATTAAGTTGCAAGCAATAGATTATTGCTTTATGAATTGCATGTAATGTAAACAATACGATTGTTCTATGAACAAAGGATTGTTGTTTTCTCCCTAGTAGCAATCGCACATCTAGTACCTTAGAGATTTCTGTCACTTCCCCAGATTACCAAAGGCATGAACCCACTATCGAGCATAAATACTAACTCTTGGAGTTGCTCGCATCTACTTGGCCAAGATAGCTACTAACAACGGATAGCATGCAAGATCACAAATAACAAAGACATGATAAAATCAATAATCAAGCTGAAATAGCATCTCAATATCCATCGGATCCCCGCAAACACAACATGCAGAATTACAAATAGATGATCTTGATCATGAACGGAGCTCACAAAATCTAGACATGAAAGCACAAAGGAGGAGAACCAGCCATCTAGCTACTACATGGACCCGTAGTCCAAAGATGAACTACTCACGCATCACACCGGAGGCTTGCATGATGATGAAGAAGGACTCCATGGTGAATTCCCCTCTCCGGCAGGGTGCCGGGAAGAGCTTTATATCCCTCCTGATCTAGGGATGGAGATGACGGCGGCTACAGACTCTTTCGTGGATTTTTGATCGGGTACTTAGGGTTTTCGTCCCGAGGGCAATATATAGGCGGAAGGAGAGGCCGAGGGGGTGCTGGGGTCGGCCAGACCACCCCCTAGCGCGGGCCAGGCCTGGCCGCACGGCCAGGTGGTGTGGCCACCCCCCAGCCCTTCTCCGTCTCCTATTTTGGCATCTAATGACTTCCAGAAAAATAGGCACTTTGGCTTTTGTCCCGTGCAATTACGAGAATATTCATTTTCTGACTTTCGTGGAATCAAAAACAGCAAAAAACATGCACCTGGCACTATGGCTCTTGTTAATAGGTTAGTCCAAGAAATCATATGAAAAGTACTCCAAAGTGTGGACAAAACACACGAAAGTGGATAAAACCAAGCATGGAACATCAAAAATTATAGATACATTTGTAATGTATCAATAGCGGAAGTGCTTTATCCATCAACCGGCTGACGAAACGGCTGAGGGAAGCCAGGCATCCGGTGAACTTCTGGACTCCAAGAAGGCTTCTGGGCGGCTGCATCCTCTCGATGGCCGCAATCTTCTCCGAGTTCACTTTGATCCCTTGTTGTGAAATGAGGAAACCAATTAGCTGGCCGGACGGGACGCCGAAGACGCACTTCTCTAGGTTTAGCTTCATTTGGTACTGATGGAGGTTGCCGAATGTCTCTCCCAAATCTTCAAGGAGGGTGCGCTTCTCCTTAGTCTTGATGACCACATCGTCCACATAGGCATGCACTTTTCGGCCGATCGACGAGTGCAAGAATTTCTGCATACAACGCTGATAGGTAGCGCCCGCATTTTTCAGACCGAAAGGCATGGTTACATAGAATAAAACCTCGTATGGGGTGATAAACGATTTTTTTATCTGGTCGGCCGGGTTTAGCCGGATCTGATTGTAACCGGAGTAACAATCCAAGAAGGACAACAAATCGCAGCCGACCGTGGAATCAATAACTTGATCAGTACGGGGCAAAGCAAAGGGGTCTTTCGGGCACGCCTTGTTTAGGCTGGTGTAGTCGATACACATGCGCCAGGTCTTGTTCTTCTTCAACACCAGGACTGGGTTGGCCAGCCTGTCCAGGTGATCTCGTCGCCAATGATCTTTCTTTTCTCCTCTACGAACCGGCCGCACATGAAGCGAGTGCTTGGCAAACTCCCTCGGCACACCTGGCATGTCCTTGGGGGACCATGCGAAGATGTCCCGATTCTCATGGAGGAAGTCAACGAGCGCGCCTTCCTATTTCCTGTCCAAGTTGGCACCAATGGTGATGAACTTGGTTGGGTCGGAGGGGTCGAGCAGGATCCTCTTTGTCTCCTTTGCTGGCTGGAAAGCTACTTCTCCAGCCAACTTGCTGCTAGCTGGCATGTCTTGCTGGGTCATGGCCACATTGCGCACTATCGCGCGCTTATATTTGGCCATGATGAGGGCCTCTGCCAGCTTGGAGCCGGTGGAGGCGCACTCCATCGATCGCCTGAAGCAGCCGGTGACGGTCATCACGCTGTTTGGTCCCGGCATCTTCGTCTTGAGGTACGCATAGTGGGGGATGGCCATGAATTTGGCGAGGGCGGGGTGCCCTAGGAGAGCATGGTAGGAGCTTCACAGGTTCACCACCACGAACCATATCGGCTCGCGCCGGAAGTTCTCCTCGGACCTGAAAATGACATCTAGCCAGATTTTACCTAGCGGGGCACAAGCCAGTCCTGGCAGTACGCCGTGGAATGTCGTGGTAGTCGGGCGCAGGTCACACTCACGGATGCCAAGCTTCTCGAGCGAAGACCGGTAGAGAAGGTTGAGGCTGTTGCCTCCATCGATGAGGACGCGCGAGAAGTGGCGGGTGTGCTTGTTGGAGACGATGAGGGGGTGAAGCACCATGGCGTAGCCCCCGGGAATCGAAAGATGTTCCGGTTGGTCTTCTCGGCTCCAGGTGATGGGGGTTTCCGACCAGTTCAGGTACTGGGGGAGTGGAGAGACGATGGCATTGACCTCCTTGGAGCACCGCCTCCGGCTGTGCTTGTCGTCCAGCTCTGTCTCGAAGATGTGGTAGGTGGCATGCGGCTGGGGATAGCTGTTGTTGTTGTTGCCGCCGTTAACATCACTTCCGGCTCCCCTAGCCGGTGGTGGGGGTCCACCAGTTGGGGCGGTGGGAGTCGTTGCTGGTTGCCCTGGTCCTTTAGCTGACGAGTCCAGCTATAGTTACGGGTGGTGTGCGTAGCCGGTTTGAAGGGACCGCTATGCCACTTGCACGGGCCATCAAACATTTGGTCGAAGGTGAGCCGCGGCTTCTGCCTTCTCGCGTCGTTGGCCGGTGCATCGGGCGCGCCCTTCTAGCGAGGCTTCTGCTGTCCAGCCTAGTGGTCCCCATGGAACCGGTTGTCGTTGTCGTGGCGCCTAGAGGATCCAGCTTCTCCAGTCGGATTACTCGGATGGTCGCGAGCCGGCTCCAAAGGAGTCGGACGCCCGTCAGCACTTACTCAGAAGGGTTTCTTCATTGCGGCATCTGCCGTGGCATACTGGTCCACAACCGTCATGAGCTCCGCCATGGTTTTCGGCTCGTCACACAATAGCCAGTAGAGAAGCATGATGCCTTCTCGGCACCCCTCGATGAAGAAGCCGATGGCCTGGCTCTCCAGGATGCCCTCGCATGTGTTGCGTAGCTCCGTCCATCTGGCGTGGTACTCGCGGTCCGTCTCGCGGTCGCCCTGGACGCACAAGGCCATGTCGCGTGGGCAACCCAGACGTTTGTATGTGTCGTTAAAGTTGCAGACGAACAACTTCTCGAAGTCTGGCCAGGCGTTGATGCTATTGGGTGCGAGGCTGTTGAGCCATTCCTCGCTGACCCAGTTAGCATGAGGGGACGTAGCGCATAGCTGTGTGCTTGTTCCCATGGGCGATGCCGACTGCCGTGGCATAGTCGGTCAGCCAGTCTTCCGGTTTCATGCTGCGGTCGTACTTGGGGGTATCGGGGAGGGTGAACTTATCCGGAAATGGTTCGTTCCAGATGCAAGGTCCGAAGCAAACCGGTCTAGTGGAATCCCCTTCTTCTGTGATGCGCGCTTGAGCGAGGAGCTCGAGGCGGGCGCGGGGATCCGGACGATCCAGGTTGGGCACTCCTACCCGCCCCGAGAGACGAGAGCCGGTAGGTCTTAGTGCACCGGTTGGTGGAGGGGGAGGCGGTGGGTTGTTGTTCGCCGTTTGCTCCTGGCACGGCTGGCCCTTGTTGCCAGAGCTGCGGCACCTGCTGCGGGTCCTAGCTAGAGGGGATGATGCCTGCTGGGTCTTGCGGGGCATGCCCTTGCTCTTAGCAGGCGGCTTAATCCCCCTGGAGCAGCTGGGGTCCTCCTACATCTGCCGGTTGGCATCTGCCTGCTCGTCCGTGATCTGGAGGAGCTCCTGCACCCGGGCATGCTGTTGGTCTCGCTCCTCGCCTTGCAGATTGGGGTAGTTCGTCTGCCATGGCTTGCGCCGCGCACAGGTTCTTGATGGGTGTGCTATAGGTGGGCCGGATGAGAGCGGGTAGCGGATCCGGCTCGCCATCCTTCTCCATCCTGCCGCCCAGCTCGCCGCCCTGGCACCGCACTTGTCCGCGCCGGCTCGGCTCCACGGTAGCTGTTGTGTGGCCGTGCGCGCGGTCGTACTCGCGCCGAGTGATCTCGATCTGCTTCTGGGTCGTAGCCAGCTCCATGGCCTTCTGTAGGAGAAGCTGTCTCTCCATGGCGCATTTGGCCTCCGCCTCCGCAGGGTTGTCCCCAAGGTTAACCGGCGTGAGGACCGGTCGATGGCCTCCTCCACTGGGTCCCTAGGCCGTGACAGAGTGGAGGTGCCGACCTCGTCCGTGCCCCTCTCCCACGACTGGCGGGGATGAGAGCTGGAGCCGTCCATCATCACCTCGACACCGCGAGGAGTGATGGGGGCGCCGATGCCGAGGTGCAGCGGCTCCGTGACAGAAATGATCTCCCTAGGGAAACACTCTGGCACGGTGGCGACGTAGACGGGGAGGTCGCTGAAAAGCAGAATAGAACCGTTTGCTGGAAACATCGTTCCAACGAAGTAGGAAGCGTTGTCGATGACGCAGCCGAACTTGCTGAGCGTGAGCACCATGCCAGAGGCCACGCGCTCACCGGCAGAAGTGCGGGGTCCCGTGCGGAACGTGACTCCGGTCGAAGCCATGTAGCCCCACGGTGGGCGCCAACTGTCATTGTATTGGGAACGACAGTACCTAAGCAGGTTAGATAGTGGTGTGGGGACTAGCAGGGAAGCTCTCGACAGCGTCCGTAGGCAGGATTGGATACAAGCAAGTGTAACGAGACACAGGAAGTACCCAGGTTCGGAGCCCTAGTGGTGAGGTAAAGATCCTACTCCTGCCGATTTGACTATGAGTAGTATACGGGCTACAATCGCTCCATGATCTGTATTCTCTAGCTACTACCTTAAATGCACACAGACCAACCCTTGCTATGAGAACCTTGCCTCTCCTTATATAGGCAGAGAGGCGACGGTCTCACTGGCCAGTCTGGCTAGCGGGCCCCACAGGAGGGTCTAGCCGGCTGGTCATCTACAGGCGGGTCCCATCAGAGTACAAGCGGGAAGGTGGTCGTGCGTATAGTGAACGCCGTACGATCCTATCGTCAGCGTCTGGCCACTGTTCCCGTGTCACCCCGCAAAGTATTCGGTATGGTCGAGTAGTTGTGGGTCTTGTCGTCGTACTAGGGTGTACAGCGCACTGTGCACCACGTCGCACTATCCTCTTGATTGACTCCGGCTACGCTGATGTAGCCGGCCCGGTGCCTTGCTGCCCCTCGTGGTTCCTGATACCGTGAAGTAGCCAGCTTGACTTGCTCGTGTCTGCCTGCGCTCAGCCAGCAGGGCACGAACCGACTGCCATGTTTCTTGTCTGATTGGGGAATCAGGAGGTCACCCCCCTCCCCCCCGACAATTGTGGTTTTGGAAAAGAACACATGCTATGATGCCACTCCAGCATGTGGTGTCCAACCATGTCCACGAACCCAAGCAGCATGCTGGGATTCAACTGCAGCATGGATTGTATCGCCGATTTAAAAGATGCTGCATCACCACACCCACTTGGATGTGGGTGTGTCTATCATGTGCATCATTGTGGTTTTATAAAAGAACACATGCAATGATGCCACTAGAGTATGTGGTGTCCAACCATGTCCAGGAACCCAAGCAACATGCTAGGATTCAACTGTAGCATGCATTGTATCACCAGTTTGAAAGATGTTGCATACCGACACCCACTTGGATGTGTGTGTGTCAGTGTGCATCATTGTGGTTTTGTAAAAGAACACATGCAATGATGCCACTCCAGCATGTGGTGTCCAACCATGTCCAGGAACCCTAGCAGCATGCTAGGAGTCAACTGCAACATCTATCACTAGTTTGAAAGATATTGCATCACCACACCCACTTGAATGTGTGTGTGTATTAGTGTGCATCATTGTGGTTTTGGAAAAGAACACATGCAATGATGCCACACTCGTATGTGGTGTCCAACCATGACGAGGAACCTAACAGCATACTGGGATTAAACTACTACATGCATTGGATCACCTGTTTGAAATATGCTTCATCACCACACCCACTTGGATGTGTGTGTGTGTGTGTTAGTGTGCATCATTGTGGTTTTGGAAAAGAACACATGCAATGATGGCACTCCAGCATGTGGTGTCCAACCATGTCCAGGAACCCTAGAAGAATGTCGGTATTCAACTGCAGCATGCATTGTATCACCAGTTTGAAAGATGCTACATCACCACACCCACTTAGATGTGTGTGTGTGTGTGTATCAGTGTGCATCATTCTGGTTTTCGAAAAAAAACACATGCAATGATGCCACTCCAGCATGTGGTGTCCAACCACGTCCAAGAACCCAAGCAGCATGCTGAGATTCCACTACAGCATGCGTTATATCACCGATTTGAAAGATGCTGCATCACCACACCCACTTTGATGTGTGTGTCTATTAGTGTGCATCATTGTGGTTTTATAAAATAACACATGCAATGATTCCACTACAACATGTGGTGTCCAACCATGTCCAGGAACCCAAGCAACATGCAGGGATTCAACTGCAACATGCATTATATCACCAGTTTGAAAGATGTTGCATCACCACACCACTTGGATGTGTGTGTGCGTGTTAGTGTGAATCATTATGGTTTTGTAAAAGAACACATGCAATGATGCCACTCCAACATGTGGTGTCCAACCATGTCCAGGAACCGTAGCATCATGCTAGGATTCAGCTGTAGCATGCATTGAATCACCAGTTTGAAAGATGTTGCATCACCACACCCACTTGGATGTGTGTGTATAAGTGTGCATCATTCTGGTTTTGGAAAAGAACACATGCAGTGATGCCACTCCAGCATGTGGTGTACCATCACATCCAAGAACCCTAGCAGCATGTTAGGATTCAACTGCAACATGTATCACTAGTTTGAAAGATACTGCATCACCACACCCACTTGGATGTGTGTGTATTAGTGTGCATCATTGTGGTTTTGGAAAAGAACACATGCAATGATGCACTCCGGCATGTGGTGTCCAACCATGTCCAGGAACCCTAGCAACATGCTAGGATTCAATTACTACATGCATTGGATCACCAGTATGAAATATGCTGCATCACCACACCCACTTGGATGTGTTTGTCTATGTAAGTGTGCATCATTGTGGTTTTGGAATAGAACACATGCAATGATGCCACTCCAGCATGTGGTGTCCAACCATGTCTAGGAACCCTAGCAGCACACTTTGATTCAACTGCAACATGCATTGTATCACCAGCTTGAAAGATGCTGCATCAGCACACCCACTTGGATGTGTGTGTGTTATAGTGTGCATCATTGTGGTTTTGGAAAAGAACACATGCAATTATGCCACTCTAGCATGTGGTGTCCAAGCATGTCCAGGAACCCTAGCAGCATGCTGGTTTCAACTGCAGCATGCATTGTATCACCAGTTTGAAAGATGTTGCATCACCACACCCACTTAGATGTGTGTGTATCAGTGTTCATCATTCTAGTTTTCAAAAAAAACACATGCAATGATGATACTGCAGCATGTGGTGTCCAACCATGTCTAGGAACCCAAGCAGCATACTGAGATTCAACTACAACATGCATTATATCACCGATTTGAAAGATGCTGCATCACCACACCCAGTTCAATGTGTGTGTCTATCAGTGTGCATCATCGTGGTTTTATAAAAGAACACATGCAATGATGCCACTACAACATGTGGTATCCAACCATGTCCAGGAACCCAAGCAACATGCTGGGATTCAACTGCAGCATGCATTATAATACCAGTTTGAAAGATGTTGTATCACCAATCGACTTGGATGTGTGTGTGTGTGTCAGTGTGCATCATTGTGGTTTTGTAAAAGAACACATGCAATGATGCCACTCCAACATCTGGTGTCCAACCATGTCCAGGAACCCTAGCAGCATCCCGGGATTCAACTGTAGCATGCATTGTATCACCAGTTTTGAAGATGTTGCATCACCACACCTAGTTGGATGTGTGTGTATAAGTGTGCATCATTATGGTTTTGGAAAAAAACACATGCAGTGATGCCACTCTAGCATGTGGTGTCCAATGACATCCAGGAACCCTAGCAGCATGTTAGGATTCAACTGCAACATCTATCTCCAGTTTGAAAGATATTGCATCACCACACCCACTTGGATGTGTGTGTGTATTAGTGTGCAACATTGTGGTTTTGGAAAAGAAGACATGCAATGATGCCACTCTAGCATGTGGTGTCCAACCATGTCCAGGAACCCTAGTAGCATGCTGGGATTCAATTACTACATGCATTGGACCACCATTTTAAAATATGCTGCATCACCACACCCACTTGGATGTGTGTGTGTAAGTGTGCATCATTGTTGTTTTGGAAAAGAACACATGCAATGATGCCACTCCAGCATGTGGTGTCCAACCATGTCTAGGAACCCTAGCAGCACACTGGGATTCAACTGCAACATGCATTGTATCACCAGTTTGCAAGATGCTTCATCACCACAACCACTTGATGTGTGTGTGTATTAGTGTCCTCATGGTGGTTTTGGAAAAGAACACATGCAATGATGCCACTCCAGCATGTGGTGTCCAACCATGTCCAGGAACCCTAGAAGCATGTTGTGATTCAACTGCAGCATGCATTGTATCACCAGTTTGAAAGATGCTGCATCACCACACCCACTTGATATGTGTGTGTATTAGTGTGCCTCATTGTGGTTTTGGAAAAGAACACATGCAATGATGCCACTCTAGCATGTGGTGTGCAACCATGTCCGGGAACCCTAGAAGCATGTTGGGATTCAACTACAGCATGCATTGTATCACCAGTTTGAAAGATGTTACATTAGTACACCTAATTGGATGTGTGTGTATCAGTGTGCATCATTGTTGTCGTTGTATTGAGAATGACAGTACCTAAGCAGGTTAGATAGTGGTGTGGGGACTAGCAGGGAAGCTCTCGACGGCTTCCGCAGGTGGGATTGGATACAAGCAAGTGTAACGAGACATAGGAAGTACCCTGGTTCAGAGCCCTCGTGGTGAGGTAAAGCTCCTACTCCTGCTGATCTGACTATGAGTAGTATACCGGCTACAATCGCTCCTTGAGTTGTATTCTCTAGCTATTGCCTTAAATGCACAAAGACCAACCCTTTCTACGAGAACCTTGCCTCTCCTTATATTGGCAGAGAGGCGATAGTCTCACTGGCCAGTCCGACTGGCAGGCCCCACAGGTGGGTCCTAGCCGGCTAGTCATCTACAGTATTCGGTACCTTTACATCCCATCAGAATACAAGCGGGAAGGTTGTCATGGGTACAGTGAACACCGTGCGAGCCTGGCATCAGCGTCTGGCCACTGTTCTCGCATCACCCTGCAAAGTCTTCGGTATGGTCGGGTAGTTGTGGGTGTTGTCATCGTACCAGGGTGTACCGCGCACTGTGTAGCACATCGCACTGTCCTCTTGATTGAGTCTGGCTACGCTGATGTAGTCGGGCCAGTGCCTTGATGCCCCTCGTGGTTCCGGCTACCGTGAAGTAGCCGGATTGACTTGCTCGTGTCCGGCTGTCCTGAACCAGCCGGGCGTGAACCGACTACCATGTTTCTTGTCTGATTGGGGTATCCGCAGGTCATCCCCTCGACACTTGCCCCCGGGCGCGTGTGGATTTCTTCCTTAGGTGAAATGTCGTGCACTCCTTTCCAACCTTGAATTTTTTGGCCAGCTACGTCTGGCGGTTACGCTACTCGTGATGTCAGTGCTGACGTCGGCCGCGCTCGCACACGCCATAATTGCACTGCGACGGGCAGCGTAACGTCCCATCGCACGTCACCTCGGGAACTGCCGCCTGCGTCTTCGGTTTCTGCCCCGGGATCGACTGCGTGCCCCGCGCCTGCACAAAGGATCTTGTGCGGTGGGGAGGGCGGGGTGCAGCTCGATGGGTGCCACGTGGCACTGCGGATGGTTCCGATTCCGGGTCTTTAAAAGGTTACCCAGGGAGGGCAATTCCTTCCTCCGTTCGCTGCCTCCCCAGTTCTCCCCTGTGCCCTTGCCTTCCTCGCTTCTGGCTCGCTTTGCTGCTGCTGTCGTAGTCAGCCGCACCGCTAGTTTAGCGTCACCGGAGACACAGGCCACTGCTACTCTTTAGCCGGAGCGCCGCCCAGCAAGCCGGAGAAGGCCGCCGAAAGTGGAGCGTGGTGCGGCTCCTCCGTGACAGAGGAGCACATCGAGAAGTACCATGCCACCCGCGAGCTGCCGCCGGAGACAGAGGTGGAGGTGCGGCTCGTGCCGGTGGGGGAGGAGTCGCCGCACCCGGCGGAGGGGGAGCGGGTGATTTTTTTCTCGCACCTCGCCCGCGGCTTCGCGCTGCCGGTGAACCCCTTTTTCCTCACTTTTCTTGCCTTCTTCGACCTCCGCGTCCACCACCTCGGCGCCAACGCCATCGGGACGCTGGCGCACTTTGTGCCCTTCTGCGAGAGTTATCTCGGGACTAGCCGGATCTCGAGCTCTTCTGCCGGCTCTTCCGAGTCCGGCCGCAGGTCTAGTGCACCAAGGGGCCGCTGGTGACATGCGGCGGCGCCTCCATCTACTCCCGCACGCAGACCGGCTACCCCAGGTTCCGGCTGCAGGAGACAGTGCCACTGTAGCAATAGTCGTACTTCTACGTCCACAACCTCACCGTCGAGGACCGGATCAACCTGCCAGCTTTCCAAGACGTGGAATCTAGCCGACAGCAGTGGGATCTAAAGATCTATGGCGAGAAGATGGAGTTGGATGCGATGCTGCATTGCATGCGCGCCCTCGTCACCGCTGGCTTGACTGTCCTGGACATCACCCTCAGCTGGATGTCTCAGCTGATGATGTCGTTGTAGCAGCGGGCACATAAGATGTGCTTTTACTCCGGCCGGCTAGACCCGACCCGACTGTCCCGCCGTGATCCCCGCTACCATAACTTGAAGGAGTGGGTGTGGACGATTACGAAGGAGCGGCTGTCGGAAGGCTAGACGTTCGGGCTAGCCCCTAACATCTGTGACAACCGTGCACCCCGGGTAGGTTTCTCGCCTGTCGATTTTGCTTCTTGCCATTTTTTGCCAGCCGACTGACCTTTTGTGCTTATTTCTCCTCGATAGATGTTCCCTTGTATCCTCCGGGAGGAGGGCAAGACCCCCCTCCAGAACTTTATGTCGGACCTTCCCGAGCCCCGCGCTCGCCGGTCCTGCAAGGAGTCGGATAGGGACGTCGACGTCTTCCCCAGCCGAAACGACGAGCCGGCCCTCGACCCTCACGCAGAGGTCGACGAGGAGGAGGAGGCAACACCGTCTCCTGAGCCGGCCCGGCGCCGTGCGGCGGATGATGACTCCACCCGGTATGGTGCTGGAGGAAGCGGCTGCTCCAGCCGATCTGGTGCCGTTGGTAGCAAGGGTAGCCGGCCTACCGTGGAGGAGCTGGCCCCCAAGAGGAGCCGGACCAACACCCTTCCACCGAGCCACCTTGGTCATAAGAAGGGGCCGCGCCCCATGGTGCCGAGGTAAGCTTATTCGCTGGCCCTTATTCCTCCTTTTCCTTTCTTTGTGCCTCTTTTTCTGTGTTTTGCTTATTTCCGTTTGCTTGTTTCCTGTCTTCTGCTGCCCAGCTTGTTGGTTTCCTTTGGTGCTGTGAGCCTAGCGTGGGCGCCCACTGGCTCGCCGCCCCGTGTGCCGGACACCGCACCACCTCTATCTTCTCCCGCTCCTCCTTCGTCTAGGGCGCCACATCCGCCCCCTCCAGCTGATCCGGCTGCCACAGTCGGAGCGGCGGGCGCTCCGCCGACCATGGTGGTGCAGCCAGATATGGCTGTGACCACCTCCCAAAGTGGAGGTAGTTCCCCCACGGTGGCACGGAGGTCTGCCACCGGCAAGGAGCTCGTGGTTGTCACTGACGACAACTCCGATGGCAAGCCAGGGGAGGAGTGGCGGACGGCGGTGGCAGAGGCAAAGGAGTCATCGGCCGCCAACGCCGTTGACGACGATGCCTCCTCCGCCGCCTCGCTGTCGGATCTTGCCGCCACCCTCGAGCTAGTGGTGAAGGAGATCCGACTGCTCGAGGCCGCAGCCGGCGGCAACCGGGCCCTAGAGCAGAAGATCACGGCTGCCAAAGGGACCTCCCATAGTAAGTCCCTTCAGCCGGATCCAACTTTGGTCTTTCCTTTTCTCCATTTTTTTACTGATAGTCGGTTTCCGTAGCCATCATGGTGTGCGCTCAGCGGGAAATCGATCTCCTGAAGAAGGTGAACGACCGGCTGAGCAAGTCCAATTCCACCGTTCGGCTAAAGAATAAGGACTGGCACGCCAAGATGGACGTGCTAGAGGCCATCGTCAAGGAGCACGAAGCCACCCTCCCCAGCCGGGCCCAAGCTTTTGACCTCCTCGAAGCCTAGAACAAGGACTAGGAGAAGAAGGTCAAACTACTAACGACTCGGGAGAAGGCTTTGGTGGAGGAGCTGATGCAGGTAAGGCACACGGCCAAGGGTTAGTTTTCCTCGACTATCTTCGTCATTTCGGATCCAGAAGACGGATCTAATATTCCCTTTTTCTGACAGCTTTTAATCCCGGCGTAGACCTGCTGGCGTATAACCGGCTGCAGGAGAAGTGGTCGGAGGACCAGCCGACTGCCCAGGAGTTGGTTGTCCTCCTTGGCAAGGAGGCCGCCAAGCTTCTCCAGGCGGCTCAAGCTGTCTTCACGTTCCTGTGGCCGGATGCGCCGGTTCCGGGGACAATGGCGCAGCTGGCGGCCAAGGTGGCGGAGGTGCCAGCTATCGTCGACCGCCTGAGGGATCTGGAGGCGCGGGCTAGGGCTGAGATGGCCCTTGCCTTGATGCTCTCCTGGTACAAGGATGCCTGCGTCGAGAAGATCGACGGGGGCTTCCGTGTCGGCGCCGACCTTGCCGCCATCCGCCAAGCCCATCTGGAGCTTCGGGCCTCCGCCATCAAGATCACCTACTACACGGATGTCGACGAGGTCCTCACCGACTCGGAGTCTACTGGTACGCCTGATGCGGAAGCCTCGTCACAGCCGACTGGTGGATATGCCAGAGCCGGATCTGCCAATGCTCCTCCTCCGCCTCCCGAGACTTCTTCCAGCCAGTACCCTCCTCATGGCAAGGGCCCTGCCGTCTAGATATTATCCCCAGAATGCCGGGCATACATGTATTTATTTTGCTTGTTTGAACTTTGTCTTGTGTGCCGGCTGTCTCTGACGTCGGTTGAACTTATGGGAGCTTTGTCTCCCTTTTTATTCGACTAAGATATTTGGCTTGCTTCCAATTTGTGATTTTCTGTATGCTTTGAATTTTTGATATTTTTCCGGTTGAATTTGTCCGGCTAACTTTACTTGGATAGCGCCTTTAGCCGGGGGAACTCCAACTCTAGTGGGGGCGCGCCAGCGCACCCACTGGGTGTAGCCCCCAAGATTCGGAGTGGCTAGCGCAGCCAGGTTCTTCGAATCTTCTCTCTTTTCTTCGAGCCTTTAGCTTCGTCCGGCTATACTCCTTTAGCCGGGTACTTTCACTGGCTGGATGCCTGTAGCCAGGGGAACATCCATTCCATTGGGGGCGCTCCTGTAGCTAGTTTTCACTGGCTGGATGCCTGTAGCCATTCGAATCTTCCTCCTTCCTGAGTTCCGACTCGATGTAGTCATACAAAACAAACATGTATACATTCCTACACGTTAATAGGTTAGTCGGTTTAAGATTTTAGCCGGAAGGCGGATTTGTTATTTTTGAAAACTAGCTTGTGCTTCTCTGGACACTTAGCCACTTTCCTGTGTGCTCTGCTGTTTACGCTGCATCCTTGCCGGGCAGCCGGGTTGCGGTCTGTAGCCGGAATCGAAGGGAGCGGATAGTACATTGCGCACGGTACTGACATCTTAGTAGCCGGATCATCTGAGACTAGTTGCAAGGCCGGGAAGCCCGAACCGTCACATCTCCTCCCTGTTTTTCATGTGGGATGCCTCAGGCTTTTGCTCTTGCTAGCCAGACAGCCGGGTTGCGGTCTATAGCTGAGAAGAAGAGTGGGCCTCTGACATTGTCGCACGCTACTCAGCCGGTTTGTTGATTTAGCAGGTCGGGCCAGCCAGCGAGCCCCCGGGTAGGGGTTGCCGAAGCCGAAAAAACTGAACTGGAAACAGATATACACAAACTTCTAGCAAGGAGCCCCCAAGCGTCTCGTAGGGGTCCGCATTTTCATTCATAGGGTTTGTGGGATACATACATTGTCCGTTGACTAGGTGTAAAACAGGCCGAGCAGGGCCGTGTTCCAGGGGCGCTCTGTCTCCTCATCTGACTTGTCCATCTTGTTCTCGCGCAGCTTCTGCACGTCGATGAGGTAGTAGGAGTTGTTGGGCAGCGCCCGACTGATGATGAAGGGACCCTCCCAGGGTGGCGACAACTTGTGCATGCCCTTCATGTCTTGCACCAGCCGGAGAACCAGATCGCCCTCGTAGAACGCGACGAGGCGGATCCAGCTCGAATGGTAGTGGCATAGGCGCTGCTAGTACAGGGCTGACCTAGACAGCGCCAACTCACGGGGTTCCTCGAGGAGGTCCACGCCATCCTCCCACTTATCCTAGTTGGCCTTTTCATCGTAGAGGAGCTTGCGCGGTGAGTCAAACTCGATGTCCGCGGAAAGGTCGGCTTCCAAGCCGTAGACGAGGAAGACCGGGGTGAAGCCGGTTGACCTATTCGGCATGGTGCGGAGGCTCCACAGCACGGCTAGAAGTTCCTCAATCCAGCATCTGGGTGATCTCTCCAAGGGCCTCGATGAGGCGCGGCTTGATGCCAGCTAGAACTAGGCCGTTTGCCCTTTCGACTTTCCCATTGGACTGCGTGTGTGCGACGGAAGCAAGGTCCAGTCGGATGCCCTTGTTGCTGCAGAACCGGGCGAAGGCCCCCTTGGCGTAGTTTGTGTCATTGTCTGTGATGATGCTGTTGGGGTAGCCGAATTGGTTAATGATTTCGGTGAAGAAGGTGACGAGTGTCGCCCCATCCAGCAGGCGGGTCATGCCAGCACGCGCTCTCTTGAAGGGACCGACCATGTCGAGGCCCCAAACAGCGAAAGGCCAGGTGATCGGTATGGTCTTGAGTACCATAGTCGGCATGTGCCTGAGATGCCCGAAGCGTTGGCACCCGTTGCATGCGCCGACTAGCTGCTCGGCATCCTCGAGGGTGGTGGGCCAATAGAAGCCGTGGCGGAACGCCTTGGCCACTATTGCCCTAGATGAAGCATGATGCCCGCACTCGCCCTGGTGGATGTCCTTGAGCAGCCGGTAGCCTATGTCCACATCGACACACCTTTGGAAGATGCCAGATACACTGTGCTTCTACAGTTCCTTGTTGATGATGGTGTACATGTGCGCGCGCCGCCGGATTTGCCTGGCCTCCACCTCGTCATCCGGAAGCTCCCAGTTGGCGATGTAGTTCATGAAGGGATGCGCCGAGGATGGTATCTCCCGAATAGTGAAGACGCTTCCGTTCTCTGGTTGAGGGGCGTCGGGGGGTCGTCCGGATGAGGTACCCGGAACAGCAACCCCTGAGCCACTTGATGAGTCGGTAGCCCCTGGGTCTTGCGAGCCATTGGGCACAGACTTGTCGAAGTTGGTGCGGGCCTTCTTCTTCGCGGGTTCTGGCGGTTCCGCTTCTATCATGGCATCAGCCAGGACGCTCCCCGCCCAGATAATGGAATCCGACTCGGGAGATGGGTTGATGGAGGGCTTGCACAGATGCTCCAAGGAGACCCCTGGTGGGATCGCCTGCCTAGTAGATCCGATTCGTGCGAGCAAATCGGCTGCCTTGTTGTTGACGCAAGGGACGTGATGGAACTCACATCCGTCGAAGCAGGCGCTGAGCTTCTGTATGTGGAATCGGTAGAGAGCCATGTTTGCGTCGCAGGCGTCCCACTCTCTGGATACCTGCTGCACCACCAGATCCAAGTCACCGAAGCAAAGGATCCGGTTGACGCCGATCTCCCTGGCTAGCCGGAGGCCATGCACCAGTGCCTCGTATTCGGCAATGTTGTTGTAGGCCTAGAAGTGGATCTGGAGGACGTATTTCAGCCGGTCTCCTTTGGGCGAGGTGAGGACAATGCCGGTTCCCAAGCCCCCGAGCATCTTCGAGCCGTCGAAATGCATCTTCCAGTGGTACGAATCAGGAACCGGCAGGAGGTATTGGGTCTCGGCCCAGTCGGCGAGGAAGTCCGTAAGAGCTTTCGACTTGATCATGAGCCGGGGCTTGTACTAGATGGAGTAGGCGGCGAGCTTGATGGCCCACTTGGTGACTCGGCCGGTGGCATCCTTGTTGTCGATGATCTCTTAAAGGGGTGCGGTCCACACGACCTTAATCGGGTGCTCTTGGAAGTAGTGCTTGAGCTTCTTGCACACTAGGTATACGCCATAACACATCTTCTGGTAGTGGGGGTAGTTCTGCTTTGAGAGGGAGAGAACCTCACTGAGGTAGTAGACGAGTCGTTGAACTGGCTGAGCCTTGCCTTCCTCGGGGCGCTCCACCACCAGGATGACGCTGACGACCCAACTGATGGCTGTTATATAGAGCAACATCGGCTCCTTGCTAGCTGTCGTGGCTAGAACTGGCGTTGTGGATAGCATGCGCTTGAGGTCATGAAAGGCGGCGTCGGCCTGCGAGGTCCCGGAGAACTTGTCCGTCTTCTTCATCAGCTGGTACAACTGATGGCCCAAATTATATCGAGCTCGTTGGGGAACCCTAAGAGGAAGGTATGATGAGCACATCAGCAAGTTTTCCCCAGTATGAAACCAAGGTTATCAATCTAGTAGGAGCAAGGAAACACCCCAAAGGTGTAGCTAGATGAACGTTGGCTGGGCGCACTACCGGTGCCAACAGCAACATGGAGACCTACACAACACAACCACAGAACTCTGTCCCCAACTTGCGATGAGGTTGCCAATCTCACCGGTTTTGCTGAAAACAAAGGATTAAACGTATCGAATGGAAGGAAGAAGTAGTTTGCAGAAAGTAAACACAAAGCAATAAAAGTTGATTGTAGATTGAATGTAAAAGAAAGGACCTGGGTCCATAGTTCACTAGAGGTGGCTCTCCTTAAGATAGATAACATGCTGGGTGAACAAATTACAGCGGGGCAATTCACAAACATGGAGAAAGCAATACATGCATATACTAATCATCTTGACTCCTTTGGAACTTGATTGGGCATTACAACATTATACATAGACTGCCATCCAACTGCATCTATGACTAATAATCCACCTTCAGGTTATCATCGAACCCCCTCCAGTATTAAGTTGCAAGCAACAGATTATTGCTTTACGAATTGCGTGTAATGTAAACAATACGATTGTTCTATGAACAAAGGATTGTTGTTTTCTCCCTAGTAGCAATCGGACATCTAGTACCTTAGATATTTCTATCACTTCCCCAGATTACCAGAGGCATGAACCCACTATCGAGCATAAATACTAACTCTTGGAGTTGCTCGTATCTACTTGGCCAAGATAGCTACTAACAACCGATAGCATGCAAGATCACAAATAACAAAGACATGATAAAATCAATAATCAAGCTGAAAGAGCATCTCAATATCCATCGGATCCCCGCAAACACAACATGCAGAATTACAAATAGATGATCTTGATCATGAACGGAGCTCACAAAATCTAGACATGAAAGCACAAAGGAGGAGAACCAGCTATCTAGCTACTACATGGACCCGTAGTCCAAAGATGAACTACTCACGCATCACACCGGAGGCTTGCATGATGATGAAGAAGGACTCCATGGTGAATTCCCCTCTCCGGCAGGGTGCCGGGAAGAGCTTTATATCCCTCCTGATCTAGGGATGGAGATGACGGCGGCTATAGACTCTTTCGTGGATTTTTGATCGGGTACTTAGGGTTTTCGTCCCGAGGGCAATATATAGGCGGAAGGAGAGGCCGAGGGGGTGCTGGGGTCGGCCAGACCACCCCCTAGAGCGGGCCAGGTGGTGTGGCCACCCCCTAGCCCTTCTCCGTCTCCTATTTTGGCATCTGATGACTTCTAGAAAAATAGGCACTTTGGCTTTTGTCCCATGCAATTACGAGAATATTCATTTTCTGACTTTCGTGGAATCAAAAACAGCAAAAAACATGCACCTGGCACTATGGCTCTTGTTAATAGGTTAGTCCAAGAAATCATATGAAAAGTACTCCAAAGTGTGGAAAAAACACACGAAAGTGGATAAAACCAAGCATGGAACATCAAAAATTATAGATACATTTGTAATGTATCAATAGCGGAAGTGCTTTATCCATCAACCGGCTGACGAAACGGCTGAGGGAAGCCAGGCATCCGGTGAACTTCTGGACTCCAAGAAGGCTTCTGGGCGGCTGCATCCTCTCGATGGCCGCAATCTTCTCCGGGTTCACTGTGATCCCTTGTTGTGAAATGAGGAAACCAATTAGCTGGCCGGACGGGACGCCGAAGACGCACTTCTCCAGGTTTAGCTTCATTTGGTACTGATGGAGGTTGCCGAATGTCTCTCCCAAATCTTCAAGGAGGGTGCGCTTCTCCTTAGTCTTGATGACCACATCGTCCACATAGGCATGCACGTTTCGGCCAATCTACGAGTGCAAGAATTTCTGCATACAACGCTGATAGGTAGCGCCCGCATTTTTCAGACCGAAAGGCTTGGTTACATAGAATAAAACCTCGTATGGGGTGATAAACGATGTTTTTATCTGGTCGGCCGGGTTTAGCCGGATCTGATTGTAACCGGAGTAACAATCCAAGAAGGACAACAAATCGCAGCCGGCCGTGGAATCAATAACTTGATCAGTACGGGGCAAAGCAAAGGGGTCTTTCGGGCACGCCTTGTTTAGGCTGGTGTAGTCGATACACATGCGCCAGGTCTTGTTCTTCTTCAACACCAGGACTGGGTTGGCCAGCCAGTCGAGGTGATCTCGTTGCCAATGATCTTTCTTTTCTCCTCTACGAACCGGCCGCACATGAAGCGAGTGCTCGGCAAACTCCCTCGGCACACCTGGCATGTCCTTGGGGGACCATGCGAAGATGTCCCGATTCTCATGGAGGAAGTCGACGAGCGCGCCTTCCTATTTCCTGTCCAAGTTGGCACCAATGGTGATGAACTTGGTTGGGTCGGAGGGGTCGAGCAGGATCCTCTTTGTCTCCTTTGCTGGCTGGAAAGCTACTTCTCCAGCCAACTTGCTGCTAGCTGGCATGTCTTGCTGGGTCATGGCCACATTGCGCACTATCGCGCGCTTATCTTTGGCTATGATGAGGGCCTCTGCCAGCTTGGAGCCGGTGGAGGCGCACTCCATCGATCGCTTGAAACAGCCGGCGACGGTCATCACGCTGTTTGGTCCCGGCATCTTCGTCTTGAGGTACGCATAGTGGGGGATGGCCATGAATTTGGCAAGGGCGGGGTTCCCTAGGAGAGCATGGTAGGAGCTTGACAGGTTCACCACCACGAACCATATCGGCTCGTGCCGGAAGTTCTCCTCGGACCTGAAAATGACATCTAGCCAGATTTTACCTAGCGGGGCACAAGCCAGTCCTGGCAGTACGCCGTGGAATGTCGTGGTAGTTGGGCACAGGTCACACTCACGGATGCCAAGCTTCTCGAGCGAAGACCGGTAGAGAAGGTTGAGGCTGTTGCCTCCATCGATGAGGACGCGCGAGAAGTGGCAGGTGCGCTTGTTGGAGACGATGAGGGGGTGAAGCACCATGGCGTAGCCCCCGGGAATCGAAAGATGTTCCGGTTGGTCTTCTCGGCTCCAGGTGATGGGGGTTTCTGACCAGTTCAGGTACTGGGGGAGTGGAGAGACGATGGCATTGACCTCCTTGGAGCACCGCCTGCAGCTGTGCTTGTCGTCCAGCTCTGTCTCGAAGATGTGGTAGGTGGCATGCGGCTAGGGATAGCTGTTGTTGTTGTTGCCGCCGTTGCCGCCGTTAACATTATTGCCGGCTCCCCTAGCCGGTGGTGGGGGTCCACCAGGAGGGGCGGTGGGAGTCGTTGCTGGTTGCCCTGGTCCTTTAGCTGACGAGTCCAGCTATAGTTACGGGTGGTGTGCGTAGCCGGTTTGAAGGGACCGCTATGCCACTTGCACGGGCCATCAAACATTTGGTCGAAGGTGAGCTGCGGCTTCTGCCTTCTCGAGTCGTTGGCCGGTGCATCGGGCGCGCCCTTCTAGCGAGGCTTCTGCTGTCCAGCCTAGTGGTCCCCATGGAACCGGTTGTCGTTGTCGTGGCGCCTAGAGGATCCAGCTTCTCCAGCCGGATTACTTGGACGGTCGCGAGCCTGCTCCAAAGGAGTCGGACGCCCGTCAGCACTTACTCAGAAGGGTTTCTTCATCGCGGCATCTGCCGTGGCATACTGGTCCGCAACCGTCATGAGCTCCGCCATGGTTTTCGGCTCGTCACACAATAGCCAGTAGAGAAGCATGATGCCTTCTCGGCACCCCTCGATGAAGAAGCCGATGGCCTGGCTCTCCAGGATGCCCTCGCATGTGTTGCGTAGCTCCGTCCATCTGGCGAGGTACTCGCGGTCCGTCTCGCGGTCGCCCTGGACGCACAAGGCCATGTCGCGTGGGCAACCCGGACGTTTGTATGTGTCGTTAAAGTTGCAGACGAACAACTTCTCGAAGTCTGGCCAGGCGTTGATGCTATTGGGTGTGAGGCTGTTGAGCCATTCCTCGCTGACCCAGTTAGCATGAGGGGACATAGCCCATAGCTGTGTGCTTGTTCCCATGGGCGATGCCGACTGCCGTGGCATAGTCGGTCAGCCAGTCTTCCGGTTCCATGCTGCTGTCGTACTTGGGGGTATCGGGGAGGGTGAACTTATCCGGAAACGGTTCGTTCCAGATGCATGGTCCGAAGCAAACCAGTCTAGTGGAATCCCCTTCTTCTGTGATGCGCGCTTGAGCGAGGAGCTCGAGGCGGGCGCGGGGATCCGGACGATCCAGGTTGGGCACTCCTACCCGCCCCGAGAGACGAGAGCCGGTAGGTCTTAGTGCACCGGTTGGTGGAGGGGGAGGCGGTGGGTTGTTGTTCGCTGTTTGCTCCTGGCACGGCTGGCCCTTGTTGCCAGAGCTGCGGCACCTGCTGCGGGTCCTAGCTAGAGGGGATGACGCCTGCTGGGTCTTGCGGGGCATGCCCTTGCTCTTAGCAGGCGGCTTAATCCCCCTGGAGCAGCTGGGGTCCTCCTACATCTGCCGGTTGGCATCTGCCTGCTTGTCCGTGATCCGGAGGAGCTCCTGCACCCGGGCATGCTGCTGGTCTCGCTCCTCGCCTTGCAGATTGGGGTAGTTCGTCTGCCATGGCTTGCGCCGCGCGTAGGTTCTTGATGGGTGTGCTATAGGTGGGCCGGATGAGAGCGGGTAGCGGATCCGGCTCGCCATCCTTCTCCATCCTGCCGCCCAGCTCGCCGCCCTGGCACCGCACTTGTCCGTGCCGGCTCGGCTCCACGGTAGCTGTTGTGTGGCCGTGCGCGCGGTCGTACTCGCGCCGAGTGATCTCGATCTGCTTCTGGGTCGTAGCCAGCTCCATGGCCTTCTGTAGGAGAAGCTGTCTCTCCATGGCGCATTTGGCCTCCGCCTCCGCAGGGTTGTCCCCAAGGTTAACCGGCGTGAGGACCGGTCGATGGCCTCCTCCACTGGGTCCCTAGGCCGTGACAGAGTGGAGGTGCCGACCTCGTCCGTGCCCCTCTCCCACGACTGGTGGGGATGAGAGCTGGAGCCGTCCATCATCACCTCGACACCGCGAGGAGTGATGGGGGCGCCGATGCCGAGGTGCAGCGGCTCCGTGACAGAAATGATCTCCCTAGGGAAACACTCTGGCACGGTGGCGACGTAGACGGGGAGGTCGCTGAAAAGCAGAATAGAACCGTTTGCTGGAAACATCGTTCCAACGAAGTAGGAAGCGTTGTCGATGACGCAGCCGAACTTGCTGAGCGTAAGCACCAGGCCGGAGGCCACGCGCTCACCGGCTGAAGTGCGGGGTCCCGTGCGGAACGTGACTCCGGTCGAAGCCATGTAGCCCCACGGTGGGCGCCAACTGTCATTGTATTGGGAACGACAGTACCTAAGCAGGTTAGATAGTGGTGTGGGGACTAGCAGGGAAGCTCTCGACAGCGTTCGCAGGCAGGATTGGATACAAGCAAGTGTAACGAGACACAGGAAGTACCCAGGTTCGGAGCCCTAGTGGTGAGGTAAAGATCCTACTCCTGCCGATTTGACTATGAATAGTATACGGGCTACAATCGCTCCATGAGCTGTATTCTCTAGCTACTACCTTAAATGCACACATACCAACCCTTGCTATGAGAACCTTGCCTCTCCTTATATAGGCAGAGAGGCGACGGTCTCACTGGCCAGTCCGGCTAGCGGGCCCCACAGGCGGGTCTAGCCGGCTGGTCATCTACAGGCGGGTCCCATCAGAGTACAAGCGGGAAGGTGGTCGTGCGTATAGTGAACGCCGTACGAGCCTATCGTCAGCGTCTGGCCACTGTTCCCGTGTCACCCCGCAAAGTATTCGGTATGGTCGAGTAGTTGTGGGTCTTGTCGTCGTACCAGGGTGTACCGCGCACTGTGCACCACGTCGCACTATCCTCTTGATTGAGTCTGGCTACGCTGATGTAGCCGGCCCGGTGCCTTGCTGCCCCTCGTGGTTCCTGATACCGTGAAGTAGCCAGCTTGACTTGCTCGTGTCTGCCTGCGCTCAGCCAGCAGGGCACGAACGGACTGCCATGTTTCTTGTCTGATTCGGGAATCCGGAGGTCACCCCCTCCCCCCCGACAATTGTGGTTTTGGAAAAGAACACATGCTATGATGCCACTCCAGCATGTGGTGTCCAACCATGTCCACGAACCCAAGCAGCATGCTGGGATTCAACTGCAGCATGGATTGTATCGCCGATTTGAAAGATGCTGCATCACCACACCCACTTGGATGTGGGTGTGTCTATCATGTGCATCATTATGGTTTTATAAAAGAACACATGCAATGATGCCACTAGAGTATGTGGTGTCCAACCATGTCCAGGAACCCAAGCAACATGTTGGGATTCAACTGTAGCATGCATTGTATCACCAGTTTGAAAGATGTTGCATACCGACACACACTTGGATGTGTGTGTGTCAGTGTGCATCATTGTGGTTTTGTAAAAGAACACATGCAATGATGCCACTCTAGCATGTGGTGTCCAACCATGTCCAGGAACCCTAGCAGCGTGCTGGGAGTCAACTGTACCATGCATTGTATAACCATTTTGAAAGCTGCTGCATCACCACACCCACTTGGAGGTGTGTGTGTATCAGTGTGCATCATGGTGGTATAGGAAAATAACACATGCAATGATGCCACTCTAGCATGTGGTGCCCAACCACATCCAAGAACCCAAGCAGCATGCTGGGATTCAATTGCAGCATGCATTGTATCACCGATTTGAAAGATGTTGCATCACCACACCCACTTAGATGTATGTGTCTGTCTATCAGTGTGCATCATTGTTGTTTTATAAAAGAACACATGCAATGATGCCACTACAGCATGTGCTGTCCAACCATGTCAAGGAACCTAAGCAACATGCTGGGATTCAACTACAACATGCATTGTATCACCTGTTTGAAATATGTTACATCACCACACCCACTTGGATGTGTGTGTGTGTCAATGTGCATCATTTTGGTTTTGTAAAAGAACACATGGAATGATTCCACTCCATCATGTGGTGTCCAACCATGTCCAGGAACCCTAGCAGCATGTTGGGATTCAACTGCAGCATGCATTGTATCACCAGTTTGAAAGATGATGCATCACCACACCCACTTGGATGTGTGTATGTATTAGTGTGCATGATTATGGTTTTGGAAAATAACACATGCAATGATGCCACTCCAGCATGTGGTGTCCAACCATGTCTAGGAACCCTAGCAGCACGCTAGAATTCAACTTTAATATGCATTGTATCAGCAGTGTGAAAGATTCTATATCACCACACCCACTTGGATGTGTGTGTGTGTATCATTGTGCATCATTGTGGTTTTGGAAAAGAACACATGCAATGATGCCAATCCAACATGTGGTGTCCAACCATATCCATGAACCCTAGCAGCATGTTGGGATTCAACTACAGCATGCTTCTGCTCCTCGTTGGGTTCGACACTCTTACTTATCGAAAATACTGCGATACACCCCTATACTTGTGGGTCATCAAGACTATTTTGTGGCGCCGTTGCTGGGGAGTTAAGCGCTATTGGAGAGTGGAACTGGTAAAGAAAACTTCTACTGTGAGTATTGTTTACTTCTGCTAGTTGCTTTATTTTCATTATGGATAATTCGCTGAGTTTCTTATTTGGTAATGCTACTACCACTTCTAAGGTAGTAGATAAGCCACCACCTGCTGAGAATGATGTTTTAAAAATACCTACAAGAATGATTGATCGTGTTATGCATAACTATTATGTTGGGGATGGAACTGTCCATCCTGGTGATCATTTGCTCTTTATACACGAATTATGCGGGTTGTTCAAGTGTGCAGATATTACTACAGATCAAGTTAAGAATAAGTTATTCTCATTATCACTGAAAGGAAGAGCTGAGGACTGGTATAAGCTACTGAAGAATGGTCAAGCTCTGGAATGGGAGGAAATAGTGCCTCTCTTTTATTCAAAATTTTATCCTCCTAGTGAGATTCATAAAGATCGGAATCAAATATACAACTTTTGGCCTCTTGATGGAGAGTGTATCGCTCAAGCTTGGGGGAGATTAAAGTTACTAATGCTCAAATGTCCCATTCATGAGCTCCCCAACAATATTATTACCAATAACTTTTATGCAAGGCTCCCTCTACATGACAAGGATTTATTGGATGCTTCTTGTGCTGGATCATTCACTCGCATGGAAGAAGAAGCTAAATGGGATCTCCTGGACCGTATTCAAGATAATGCTGAAGCATGGGAGAATGACAAAGGAAGAAAGTCAGGTATAAATTATGATTATGAATGCATTGAATCTTTTATGGGAACTGATGACTTTCAAAATATTAAAAATGCTTATGGTGTAGACTCTCAATCTATTGCTTCTTATTTTAAGGCTTTTGCTTCCTACATTGAAGTGCCTAAAAAGAAGTGGAATAAGTATCATGAACCTTATAAAGATATTGCTAAGAGTGTTCCTGCAAGAAATACTGAAGTTTATACTGCTAATCATGTTGTACCTGAACCTTACATTGAGAAAATGCCTTTCCCATGTAAGATAAAGGAACATTCTATGATAGCTATTATGGTTAATGAAAGTACAAATGAAGCTGTTGAACCTGATAAAAAAATAGTTGATGAACCTATAATAGAAAATGTGAAAGACTTTGTTACTACATATGAAGAAGAGGGACACACTATCCTTTGTAAGGATACCTCTAAGATTATTTCACAAAGTAGTGTTATGAGAGCTAGTATTCCTATGTTTTCTGATAGAATAAGTGATCAATGTTATAATGATCCTTGTGATAGTTATATTGATAAGTTTATGCATGATACTGAAAGTTACTATGAGAGAGGGAAAATTGTTCTTATGCATCTCAATAATATCAAGTTTCCTCGTTTTATGCTGAAAGTTTTTATGTTGCACTTCTTTTGCCTTCCTATGCTTGTAGGCTATGGTTTCAACAACTTGTTTATTTACAAAATTCCCTTGCATAGGAAGTGGGTTAGACTTAAATGTGTGTATGTTTGCTTCTTAATGCTCTCTTTCGCTTCAATTCATATTCCTATGAGAGCGTCTTCAAAATTATCATGCCCATCTTAATGGCTATAAAGAAAGAGCTTTTTGGGAGACAACCCAATTTGTTTTTGCTTTCAGTTTGTTTTTGTTTCTTTGAGTCTTGGAAGTTATTACTTCGGTAATAACCGCTCCTTATCCATTTTGTTTGGTTTTTGTGTCAAGATCAACCTCTAATGAGAGAGAAGTAAGATTTGGGGAAGTTGCTGTCCCGAAACAGATTAATGTGCTTCACCGAAAGAATTCGTGAGAGATCTCTGTATGTCGGATTGAGCTTTAATTGTTTTTGCTTCTGCCTCAGGTTGTTATTTAACTTTCGTTAGTTTTGCACGTTTTGATTTGAGAAACAGAAGATTTTCAAAAAAACTGATCTTTACCTGCTGGTCTGTTTTGACAGATTTAGCCACTCTTGCATTTGCTTCTTTAATCGATTTACTTTTTGAATTCTTTTTGGGTTTTCGGAAGGAGTTGCTACAGTAGCTTATGTTTTGATGGTTTCCATTTGAAGTTGGACTCAAAAGGTTTTATCACTCCACTTGTACTAATGTTGCTAATGAGAACTGTGTGAAGTTTTTGTGTGAAAGAAATTTCCAGGAAGTGGAGATAATGGTGTAATAAGGAAGATAAGGGTTTTATGAGTCAAGTAATAAGTGTATGAAGATGAAGATATTGATGTTATTCAAGTGATGACTCTGGAAGAATCTACTAGATACCAAATTCAGAGACCTGCAGAGTCTGTTTTCAAATAGGTAACAGTTCTGGTAAGGAAAGTTCCGCGAAAATACAATCCAACTATATTTTTGCAGTTTTCAGTCAATAAGGGAAGCTACGAAGCGAAAAAGAGACGGAAACGGAGCCAGGGTGGCTCACACCACCCTGTGGCGCTGGCCCACCCATGGTCGCGCCACCAGGTGGTGAGTCCACCCCGGACTCCGCCTCCGACTCGTTTTCTCCCAGTACCTTCCTTTCGTCATGAAATTTTTTAATATATAATCCCCCGGATATCCCGAGGTTCGTATATTGTGTTTTCGTCATGTTTTCGTTTCGACCTGTTTCTGACAGGTAGAGTCCCAAATTTGGAGTTACAATGCCTTCCTCTTGACCAGCCAAGGAAGATTCCTTAGAGGATATCATCAACCCATACATGAGAGAGTTGAAGATTCATCCCAAGGAGTTGTTGCTTGAAGATGGGAAACTCTGAATAAAAGAGGTTCTAGGCCCTAAAGGTGAAGGAAGTCTAGAGGACAAGAAGGAAGCACTGGAGCAAGAATTCTTTAGGTATAAGAAGATGGCGGAGCACGAAGTGGATATCATCCATAAGATTTGTTCCGAACTCATCGCCGAGCACCAAAAGGAGACTGCTAAACTCAAGGATGAAGTCCTCTCACTCCGCCAAAACAACCAACGAACTGCAAACACAGTTCTATGACGTTCAAAATCAAAACTGTGAGTATGAGGTTAGGTTTAAACGCATAAGGGCTGTTGCAAGTTTTAGGATGCCGGAAACCACGATGTCCTTTGTTTATGGGAAGCCCGTACCCTAGAAGTCGGACGGAGATGAGAGGATACCACCACCACCGAAGGAGTAATTCGTCATTAGGTTTGGCATCCCCTTGGTTTGTTTCAAGGTTGCGGGAGTGCCGCGGTATCACATCACTATCTTCTATCTTTTTACCTTAATTTGTAGAGTCATATCATGAATAGAGAAGTTATCATATAGGATGGTTTGCATTATGGAAGTGTCTTCTCTCTCTCGTTAGATACGTATCCCTTGGTGTGAGTTGCTGTTATGGAATATTAATGAGAAGTTCTATCATTTACTCTTTTGCATAGCTTATATTAGTTTTCAACTCGTGGTTGTATGATTGATCTTGTTGTTAGTATTGGTATCACTTTGGGATCATTGATTAAATTTAGTTGGTTTTGGCAAACCTGGCTCGGTCAGTAGCACACTATTTTTGAGAGTTGAAAGAAAAAGATAAAAGTACTCTAAAGAAAAAATTATTTCATCAGCTTTCTTTCTTGATTTGCTCATAAGTCTAGTATTCTCTAGTTAAGATCTTTTGTGCTTCTAAGGAAGATTGCATGTTTGTCTTTATCACTTGTATGTTTGTTTGTTTCCTTCAACTCTTGTACTTGCTACCCAACCTTGCTAGCCAAAAACCTGTACTGAGGGGGAATTCTTCTCGTGCATCCAATCCTCAAAACCAATACCTATGCCATTTGTGTCCACCATACCTACCTATTAGCATTATTGCTATTCCAAGTAGATTCTTGTTTTGTCTACCTCCCAAATTAAACTTGTTATGTGAAAATTAGTGATTAAAGCTCTCACGAACTTGATTGCACACTTTACTTTCTTGCACTTAATAAACTTGAACCATTGTGCTCACCTATGTTGCGTATATGCTTGTGCTTTGTAAGTTGTGAATTAGCAGAACCATGCTGTCATGGGGACCGCTTTCAACACTTCATTGGTACTTTGTACCTAGTTGATATCATGTTCTTTTGCTTATGGATCCCAGCGGTGTGAAATAAAAGTGGAACTTTTAAGATCATGGAGTTTATATGTGTGTTAGAGAAACGCCTGGGCCGCTAGCCTAAGCCATGCCTAATCATGGTGGAAACTTGCAGCATAACTACAGTGAGCATTCTATGAAGTATCCTCAATAAAAACCTATGCAAAAAGCAAATAAAAAGATCGCTGAGATGCTCACTGTCTGCTTGCCTTGTCATTTCGATTATGGGATAGCTCATGTGTCATGTGCAAGGGGTACCTCGTTGGCGGTTCTCAATGATACACATGTATTTACAATGACAAGAGCTTACTCGTGACTAAAGTTGAGTAGCATGAGGTTCGGTACTCGTAAGTAAGGGGCATGGGACTTCAATTTATAACTTGTCAAGCATATCCTCTTAGTTGTGTCACTTTAACCTTAATCACCTAAAGATGCCTATGATAGGGCAATCAGAGCTGAAAGCTAGTAAGTATCATAATTTTTGGGAGCTCTTTATGAGACCTGCAATCCCTGCTTCCCTTTGTGAAGGGCCTTTCTTTTACTTTGTAGTTGAGTCAGTAAACCTACTCCCTTCTATCTCAACAAGTATTTTGAGTTGTTGTGTTTCATTCATTCATATCATGATTTATTCAATCTTGTTTCTTATGTTCCTTGTTTTGCACATTCCTCTTATCTTGATGTTTACTACTTTGAAAGCTATCATTGAAAACCAATTATTTGTGAACTCCAGCAAATTATCAACTATTCTTTGACCCAGAGCTAAGTTTGCCATTACCAATTATGATTCACTTTATGTATCTTTATTGTGTTTCCTTTACTCATTGCAAGTTAAGTTATATAATAGTGAGTTGTCTTCTATTATGATCTATGTATTTGATGAATGTGATGCTTCTTGTCCGTATTCTTTTATCGGCTCTTCACTCCATAAACCTGAGGCCATGTTTATTGAGCTCAGTTTCGCTTGGGGACAAGCGAAGTCTAAGCTTGGGGGGAGTTGATACGTCCATTTTGCATCACTATTCTATATCATAATTCACTGTTATTCATTGATATATTTCGTATTGAGAGGTGATACTTATGTTATTTCATCTGTTTTTGCATGGTTGATGACTTTTGGAGCATGGACCACTGCAGTCAGGATTCTGATGGAAAAGGTGCTGTTTGGAGACAAAATTCGCGAAGTTCGGAAAATCTAGGAAAATATACGGAAAATCCTATTTTTCCAGAAGACGAAGAAAGCCAGAAGGGGGGCTAGAGATGGGCCACAGGGGGCCCACACCACCCCCTAGCATGGGCCAGCCTAGGCCGCGCCACCAGGTGGTGTGGCCATCCTGGTCCACCCCTGGCACTCCCCTCTGGCATATATTATCCTCCCGAAACCCTAAGACTCGAGGATCAACCACAGAAAGATTCCGACGCCTCTACGTGGCGGAAAACACCGAGAGAGAAAGATCTCTCCGGCAGACAGATTTCTGCCGGGGGAATTCCTTCCCAGAGAGGGGAGATCGTCGCCATCAACACCACCATCAAGCTGGACTTCATCGGGATCATCATCATCATCACCACCATCATCACCATCCGCACCCTCATCACCATCTCCATATTGATGTAACAATTGGGTTGAATCTTACATAGTTCATAGGGGAAACTTTCCCAGTGTTGATTAATCCTTTTAGTTGATGCTATTGAGTGAACCATTGAATTACTGTTTATGTTCAGATTGTTATATATCATTGTTCCATCTCTGATCATGATCGATATGATGTCTTGTGAGTAGTTTGTTTTGTTCTTGAGGACATGGGATAAGTCATGTTGTTAGTAGTGGAATTGTGTTGAGAAAGATTCAATAGTTTGATATTTAAGTTGTGGTGTACTTCTTCTAGTGGTGTCATGTGAATGTCGACTACATGACACTTCACATATATGGGCCTAGGGGAATGCATTGTGTATTTGGCTACTAATCGTAGGTGTTGCCGGAGTGACAGAAACCTGAACCCCCGTTAGGAAACCATTGCACAAGGGACGTAAGGGTCTTAGAGTTTAAAGCGGTGGTTAGGTTTCTACCTTAATTACTTTCTTGTACTTACGGATGTTTGCAAGGGGTATAATCATAAGTATGTATTAGTCCTAGGAAGGTCAGTACATTAGCACAGGTACACCCACACAGCACTTACCAAGCTAAAGAAGATTAATGAACTATATGAAGAGAAAGCACTTGATAGTCTTCCCATGTGTCCTCGAGAACGTTTGGTCATCTTAAGTAATACAACCGGCTTGTCCTTTGCTGCATAAAGGATTGGGCCACTTGCTGCATTTATTCCTACTGTCTTTTATTTACTCGAACTTCGTTTACTTGCTTTATCAAAAACCCCTAAAAATCCGTTGGAGTGAATTTCTGATCCATACCACTAGCCAACACCTTCTGCTCCTCGTTGGGTTCGACACTCTTACTTATCGAAAATACGGCGATACACCCCCTATACTTGTGGGTCATCACATTGTATCACTAGTTTGAAAGATGTTGCATCACCACACCCACCTGCATTTGTGTGTGTATCAGTGTGCATCATTGTGGTTTTGGAAAAGAACACATGCAATGATTCCACTCCAGCATGTGGTGTCAAACCATGTTTTCGAAAAGATCATTGTGGTTAGGTTTCTACCTTAATTACATTCTTGTACTTACGGATGTTTGCAAGGGGTATAATCACAAGTATGTATTAGTCCTAACAAGGTCGGTACATTTGCACAGGTTCACCCACACAACACTTAGCAAGCTAAATAAGATTAATCAACTATATGAAGCGAAAGAACTTGACAGTCTTCCCATGTGTCCTCGAGAATGATTGGTCATCTTAAGTAATACAACCGGCTTGTCCTTTGCTGCATAAAGGATTGGGCCACTTGCTACATTTATTCCTAATGTCTTTTATTTACTCGTACTTCATTTACTTGCTTTATCAAAAACCCCTAAAAATCCGTTTGCTAAGTATTTGCAGAGAATTCCTGATCCATACCACTATCCAGCACCTTCTGCTCCTCGTTGGGTCTGACACTCTTACTTATCAAAAATACTGCGATACACTCCCTATACTTGTGGGTCATCACATTGTATCACCAGTTTGAAAGATGCTGCATCACCACACCCACCTGCATTTGTGTGTGTATCAGTATGCATCATTGTGGTTTTGGAAAAGAACACATGCAATAATGCCACTCTAGCATGTGGTGTCCAACCATGTCCAAGACACCTAATAGCATGCTGGGATTCAACTACAACATGCATTGTATCACCAGTTTCAAATATGCTGCATCATCGCACCCACTTGGATGTGTGTGTATGTCAGTGTGCATCATTGTGGTTTTGGAAAAGAACACATTCAATGATACCACTCCATCATGTGGTGTCCAACCATGTCCAGGAATCTAAGTAGCATGTTGGGATTCAACTTCAGCATGCATTGTATCACCGATTTGAAAGCTGCTCCATCACTACACCCACTTGGATGTCTGTGTCTATTAGTGTGCAATATTGTGGTTTTGGAAAAGAACACATGCAATGATACCACTCCAGCATGTGGTGTCCAACCATGTTAGGAATACTAGCAGCATGCTGAGATTTAACTGTAGCATGCATTGGATCACCAGATTGAAATATTCTACATCACCACACCCACTTGGATGTGTGTGTATTAGTGTACATCATTGTGGTTTCACAAAGAACACATGAGATGATGCAACTCCATCATGTGGTGTCCAACCATGTCCAAGAACCCTAGAAGCATGCTGGGATTCAACTTCAGCATGGAGTATATCACTAGTTTGAAAGATGCTGCATCACCACACCCACCTGGATGTGTGTGTGTATCAGTGTGCATCATAGTGGTTTTGGAAAAGAACACATGCAATGATGCCACTCCAGCATGTAGTGTCCAACCATGTCTTAGAACCCTGGCAGCATGCTTGGATTCAACTACAACAAGCATTGTATCACCAGTTTGAAAAATGCAGCATCACCACACTCAATTGGATGTTTGTGTGTGTTAATGTGCATCATTGTGGTTTTGGAAATGAACACATGCAATGATGCCACTCCAGCATGTGTTATCCAACCATGTCTAGGAACCGTAGCAGCATGCTGGGATTTAACTACAAAATGCTTTATATCACCAGTTTTAAAGATGCTGCATCACCACACCCACTTGGATGTGTGTGTTTAAGTGTGCATCATTGTAGTTTCTAAAAGAACACATGCAATGATTTCACTCCAGCATGTGGTGTCCGACCATGTCTAGGAACCCTAGCAGCATGATGGGATTCAACTGCAGCATGCATTGAATCACGATATTGAAAGATGCTGCATCACCACACCCACTTGGATGTGTGTGTGTCAGTGTGCATCATTGTGGTTTTGGAAAAGAACACATGGAATGATGCCACTCCAGCATGTGTTGTCCAACCATGTCTAGGAAACTTAATAGCATGCTGGGATTCAACTATAGCATGCATTGTATCACCAGTTTGAAAGATGCTGCATCACCACACCCACCTGGAAGTGTGTGTATCAGTGTGCATCATTGTGGTTCTGGAAAAGAACACATGCAATGATTCCACTCCAGCATGTGCTATCCAGCCATGTCTAGGAACCGTAGCAGCATGCCGGCATTCAACTATAGCATGCATTGTGTCACCAGTTTTAAAGATGCTGCATCATGACACCCACTTGGATGTGTGTGTATCAGTGTGCATCATTGTGGTTTTGTAAAAGAACACATGCAATGATCCCACTCCAGCATGTGGTGTCCAACCATGTCTAGGAACCATAGCAGCATGTTGGGATTCAACTGCACTATGCATTGGATCACTAGTTTGAAAAATGTTGCATCACCACACCTACTTGGATGGGTGTGTGTGTCACTGTCAATCATTGTGGTTCTATAAGAGAACACATGCGATGATGCCACTCCAGTATGTCGTGTCCAACCATGTCCAGGAACCCTAGCAACATGCTAGGATTCAACTGCAGCATGCATTGCATCACAAGTTTGAAAGATGTTGCATCACCACACCCACTTGGATGTGTGTGTATAAGTGTGCATCATTGTGGTTTTGGAAAAGAACACATGCATTGATGCCACTCAAGCATGTGGTGTCCGACCATGTCCAGGAACCCTAGCAGGATGCTGGGATTCAACTACAGCATGCATTGTATCACCAGTTTGAAAGATGCTGCATCACCACACCAACTTGGATGTGTGTGTGTGTTAGTGTGCATCATTGTGGTTTTGGAAAAGAATACATGAAATGATGCTACTCTAGCATGTGGTGTCCAACCATGTCCAGGAACCGAAGCAGCATACTGGGATTCAACTTCAGCATGCATTGTATCACCGATTTTAAAGATGCTGCCACACCACACCCACTTGGATGTCTGTGTATCTATCAGTGTGCATCATCATGGTTTCGAAAAAGAACACATGCAATGATTCCACTCAGCATGTGGTGTCCCACCATGTCCAAGAACCCTAGCAGCATGCTGGGATTCAACTGTAGCATGCTTTATTGTATCACCGATTTAAAAGATGCTGCATCACCAGACCCACTTGGATGTGTGTGTCTACCAGTGTACATGATTGTGGTTTTGGAAAAGAACACATGCAATGATGCCACTCCAGCATGTGGTGTCCAACCATGTCCAGGAATCCTAGCAGCATGCTGGGATTCAACTTTAGCATGCATTGGATAACCAGTTTGAAATATGCTGCATCACCACACCCACTTGGATGTGTGTGTGTCAGCGTGCATCATTGTGGTTTTGGAAAAGAACACATGCAATGATGCCACTCCATCATGTAGTGTCCAACCATGTCCAGGAACCCTAGCAGCATGCTGGGATTGAACTGCAGCATGGATTGTATGTACAGTATGAAAGATGCTGCATCACCACTCCCACTTGGATGTGTGTGTGTTTATTACTATGCATCATTGTGATTTTAGAAAAGAACACATGCAATGATGGCACTCCAGCATGTGGTGTCCAACCATGTCCAGGAACCAGAGCAGCATGCCGGGATTCAACTGCAACATGCATTGTATCACTAGTTTGAAAGATGTTGCATCACCACACCCACCTGGATGTGTGTGTATCATTGTGCATCATTGTGGTTTTGGAAAAGAACACATGCAATGATGCAACTCCAGCATGTGGTGTCCAACCATGTCTAGGAACCAGAGCAGCATGTTGGGATTCAACTACAACATACATTGTATCACCAGTTTGAAAGATGCGGCATCACCACACCCACTTGGATGTGTGTGTGTATGGCAATGTTAATCTTTATGGTGTTGGAAAAGAACACATGCAATGATGCCACTCCATCATGTATTATCCATCCATGTCCAGGAACCCTAGCAGCATGCTAGGATTAAACTACAACATGCATTCTATCACCTGTTTTAAATATGTTGCATCACCACATCCACTTGGATGTGTGTGTATCAGTGTGCATCATTGTATTTTTGGAAAAGAACACATGCAATGATGCCACTTCAGCATGTGGTGTCCAACCATGTCCAGGAACCCTAGCAGCATGCTGGGATTCAACTGCAGCATGCATTTGCATCATTATGGATTTGGAAAAGAACACATGAAATGATGCCACTCTAGCATGTGTTATCTAGCCATATCCAGGAATCATAGCGGCATGCTAGGATTCAACTACAACAAGCATTGTGTCACTAGTTTTAAAGATGTTGCATCACCACACACACTTAGATTTGTGTGTGTATCAGTGTGCATCATTGTTGTTTTGCAAAAGAACACATGCAATGATCCCACTCCAGCATGTGCTGTCCAACCATGTCTAGGATCCCTAGCAGCATGCGAGGATTCAACTTCGGCATGCATTAGATCACCAGTTTGAAAGATGCTGCATCACCACACCCACTTGGATGTGTGTGTGTGTCAGTGTGCATCATTGTGGTTTTGGAAAAGAACACATGCAATGATGCCACTCTAGCATGTGTTGTCCAACTGTGTCTAGGAACCTTAGCAGCATGTTGGGATTCAACTGTAGGATGCATTGTACCATAGTTCGAAAGATGCTCCATCACCACATCCACCTGGATGTGTGTGTGTATAAGTGTGCATCATTGTGGTTTTGGAAAGTAACACATGCAATGATGCCACTCCAGCATGTGTTATCCAGCCATGCCTAGAAACCGTAGCATCATGCTGGGATTCAATTAAAGCATGAATTGTTTCACCAGTTTTAAAGATGTTGCATCACCACACCCACTTTGATGTCTGTGTGTCTATCAGTGTGCATCATTGTTGTTTTGGAAAAGAACACATGCAATGATGCCACTATGAATAGGAAACCCAAAATAGTCAAAGAAAGGACCGGGGTCCATAATTCACTAGTGGTGGCTCTCCTTAAGATAGATAACATGTTGGATGAATAAATTACAGCGGGGCAAATGACAAACATCGAGAAAGAAATACATGCATATACTAATCATCTTGACTCCTTTGAGACTTGATTGGGCATTAGAACATTATACATAGACCTCCATCCAACTACATCTATGACTAATAATCCACCTTCTGGTTATCATCTAAACCCCCTCTAGTATTAAGTTGCAAGCAACAGATAATTGCATTACGAATTGCGTGTAAAGTAAACAATACGATTGTTCTATGAACAAAGTATTGTTGTTTTCTCCCTAGTAGCAACAACACATCTAGTACCTTAGAGATTTCTGTCACTTCCCCAGATTACTAGAGGCATGAACCCACTATCGAGCATAAATACTAACTCTTGGAGTTGCTAACATCTACTTGGCCAAGATAGCTACCAACAACGGAAAGCATGCAAGATCACAAATAACAAAATCATGATAGAATCAATAATAAATCTGAAATAGCATCTCAATATCCATCGGATCCCCGCAAACACAACATGTAGGAATTACAAAAAGATGATCTTGATCATGAACGGCGCTCATAAGATCTAAACATGATAGTACAAAGGAGGAGAACCAGCCATCTAGCTACTACATGGACCCGTAGTCCAGAGATGAACAACTCAAGCATCACACCGGAGGCTTGCATGATGATGAAGAAGGCCTCCAGGGTGAATTCCCCTCTCCGACAGGGTGCTGGGAAGAGCTTCAGATCCCTCCCGATCTAGGGATGGAGATGACGGCGGCTACAGACTCTTTCGTGGAATTTTGATCGGGTACTTAGGTTTTTCTATCAGAGGCATCTTATAGTCGGAAGGGGAGGCCGAGGGGGTGCCTAGGCTGGCCACACCACCCCCTGCCGCGGGCCAAGCCTAGCCGCGTGGTGAAGGGTTCCGTAGCAGAAAACAAAAAATTTCTATCTACTCGAACACTAATACCAGGATCTATACTATGTAGACATAAGTAACGGAGAAGGAATACAGTATTCATACCTGTGCAGAGAGAGGCACACCTTACGCAGGAAGGCGTATATTGGTGAACATGAGCAGCACCGCAAGTGTGGTGCCTCCAAAGTTCGTCACACGTCCGGTGTAGTGGACGTCAACCGGGCTCCGATCTAGCCGAGCAGCGGAAGAAGTAGATGCCGGATCGCCGATCACACGACGGTAGTGTGAAGGCGGAGAACTCAACCACGAGGTCCTCCCCAATATTACGGGGAAGTCCACTATAGAAGAGAGAGAGAGAACGAGAGGAATGGGTGTCTTCCAAGGGGAGGGGGACCCCTTTATATAGTAGGAGGGGGGCGCACCACCTAGGGGCCAGGCAGTGTGGGACTAATGCCCACACCTGCCGGCCACCTTGGGGCAGCTGCCGGCCCTAGGTGGGCCCCACTCGGGTGGCCCATTAGCCCTAGGCCGGCTGGCCCCCACCCCTTAGGCGCCTTGCCCACTTGGGCCTCCCCTCGGGTGAGGCCCATTAGATATATAGTGCCTTTTAAAATAAAATAAAAAATATATTTAATACAAATTCTCCAATTAACATTCAAATACACATATTATATTATTCCTTCACTCCGGAACATCTTCCGGACCCCTTCCGATCTCCATCGGATTTTACCGAAACTATTCCGGTTTCTCTCTCTCTCTCTCTATTTCTCATACGATACCTCATATACCCTAAGCGTCCCCACCCTTAAGCGTGACATCCTTCGGTTCGGAAACACTCCGGACATGATAGAGACCATTCTCATATCAATGATTAACAGAGGGACCTAGATGGCCATGTGACCTCCGTGCGTTTCACGAATACAATCGCTCGAACCGTGAGATAGTCGTTCCCCATTCCCTTTGTCATACGATACCTAATTCATCCGAGACTTGATCTTCAGTATCTGCATACCTTAGTTCGATCTTGTTACCGATGAACTTGTTTTACTCGTTATCATGTCATTGCATTCTGTGTCCTAGTCACATGCTTGCAAGCTTCATTAATGCAATGTCACCGAGATGGCCACATGTATCTGTCCGTTACACAGACTAGACAAATCCTGGTCTTGATATGTACCTGAGTGGCACCTTTTTGATCACCCTGTTACGAGATGATTCTTGATAACCATCTAAGCTTCTTCCAGAATGGTGATTTGCATTACCTCACAGTCAAAGGATCAGGTTGCGAGGTTCTCTATGTTTTATCATCAATGGTGAACATGTAACTAGATCTCATTACGATATAACGGTCGGATGTTTGTCTATCATGTTATTTAACTAATAACATGACCTCATTGTCAGTTGGCATAAATGCCCATGGTCTTGAAACATAGACCATCCTCATGACCAATGAACTAGTTCACTAGAGGTAACTAGAGACACGGTTTGTTTACATACCACACGTGTATTAACGTTTCATATTAACACAGTTATAGCATAGTATGAAACATATTATGAACATACAAGAGGTATATCAAATAATACACTTTATTATTTCCTCTAGGGCATAACTCCTTCAGTCTCCCACTTGCACTAGAGTATACAAAAACTAGTTTACAACAGGTAGGAACCTAACACCAATGGAATCTCGATGTTGTTCGTGCTTGTCATGTTGGAGAGCTTTAGTCAAAGGATCTGCTACATTCAGTTCCGTATCTACTTTGCAAATCTTGACTTCACCTTCTTCGACAATCTGTCGGATGACGTGAAATCTAAGCTTGATGTGTTTGGCTGTGGAATGAGTTCTTGGTTCCCTTGCATTTGCAATAGCTCCTGTGTTATCACAATAGATTGTCACGGGGTCTTGTGCGTTGGGAAAAACTCCTAGTTCGATGACGAAATTCCTTAGCCAAACAACTTCATTTGCTGCATCAGCCGCAGGAATGTATTCAGATTCCATTGAAGATTGTGCCACCACCGGTTGCTTCTTGCTCTTCCAGCTTACGGCCCCACCATTCACCAAGAAAACAAATCCTGTTTGAGACTTAGAGTCATCATGATCTGAATTCCAGCTCGCATCTACGTAACCTGTTATGTTTAGAGCTTCATCATTTCCTCCATAGATAAGGAACATATCCTTTGTTCTTCTCAGATACTTTAGGATATTTTTCATAGCTGTCCAGTGATCCGGTCCTAGATTACTCTGATATCGGCTTGTCAAGCTAAGAGCCAATGCTACATCAGGTCGGGTACTAAGCATTGCATACATGATAGATCCTATTGTAGAAGCTAGGGGATGTCAGACATCTTTTCTCTATCATTGTCCGTTATAGGACATTGAGTCACACTCAAGTTGCAATTCTTCATCATAGGTGTAAAACCCCTCTTGGTGTTTTCCATTTTGAACCCCTTCAAAATCTTATCTATGTAAGTACTCTGACTTAATGCTATTAGGTGTCTTGATCTATCTCTATAGATCTTGATTCCTAATATGTATGCAGCTTCACCTAGATCCTTCATGGAACATTGGTTGCTCAAATACGCTTTCACGCTATTCATAAGATCTGCATCGTTTCCCATGAGTAATATGTCATCCACATATACTACTAAGAAAACTACCGAGCTCCCACTCGCTTTCTTGTAAACGCAGAACTCTTGTTGGTTCTGGATAAATCCAAAACTCTTGATCACTTGATCAAAATGTTGGTTCCAGCTCCGAGATGCTTGCTTCAACCCATAAATGGACCGTTGGAGCTTGCACACCTTTCCAGCATCCTTAGGATCAACAAAACCTTCCAGTTGCATCATATACAACTCTTCATCAAATGTGACCATTGAGGAACGCGGTCTTGACATCCATCTGCCAAATTTCATAGTCGAAATATGCAGCAATTGCTACTAAAATCCTGACAGCCTTAAGCATTACTACGGGAGAATAAGTCTCGTAGTAATCAACTCCTTGAATTTGTCGAAAACCCTTTGCGACAAGTCGAGCTTTGTGAATGGTCACATTACCATTCACATCTATCTTTTTCTTAAAGATCCATTTATTTTCCACGGCCTTGCGGCCTTCTGGAAGATCCACCAAGGTCCAAACTTGGTTTTCATGCATGGATCCTATTTCGGATTTCATGGCTTCTAGCCATTTCTCGGAGTCAGCACTACCCATAGCTTCTTTGTAGTTTGCAGGTTCTTCCTGATCATCAAGATGACAGACATTACAAGGCTACTGTATCAATCTGGAGTGGCACGAACCCTTGTAGACCTGCGAACCTTAGGAGTTTCGATGTCATTGTTTTGATCAGCACCAATGGGCTCTTCCTCCATGTTGGAGAGCGGTTTCGGAACAGTTTCCGTTGCGCCACTCGGAATACGGAGAGAAGGGTCAACAATTTCATCTAACTCTATTTTCCTTCCACTTACTCCCTTTGCAAGAAACTCCTTTTCGGGAAAGGTGCCATTTTTAGCGACAAACGTTTTGCCTTCGGCTTGGTTGTAGAAGGTATACCCAATGGTTTCCCTCGGGTATCCTACAAAGATACATTTTTCCAATTTAGGTTCGAGTTTGTTAGGCTGCAGTTTCTTAACATAAGCCTCACAACCCCAAACTTTCAGAAATGACAACAATGTCTTCTTGCCATGCCACATCTCATATGGGGTTGTCTCCACGGATTTGGATGGTGATCTATTTAAAATAAAAGTGGCGGTTTCTAACGCGTATCCCCAAAAAGACACAGACAAATCAGTTAAAGACATCATGGACCGTTCGTTATCCAATAGGGTTCGGTTACGACGTTCCGACACACCATTACGTTGTGGTGTTCCAGCCGGCGTAAGCTGTGGTACACTCCCACAGTCCTTTAAGTGCATGTTAAACTCATAACTCAAATACTCGCCTCCTCGATCCGATCGAAGGTGCTTGATTTTCTTGTTAAGTTGATTCTCTACCTCTTTCTAAAATTCCTTGAACTTTTCAAAGGTTTCAGACTTGTGCTTCATCAAGTAGATATATCCATATCTGCTCTCAAGTCATCAGTAAAGGTAACAAAGTAACAATAACCATTGCGGGTTGAGACACTCATTGGTCCACATACATCCGTATGTATGATCCCAAGTAGGTCTATGGCTCTCTCCATTATACGGGAGAATGGTGTCTTGGTCATCTTGCCCATGAGACATGGCTCACATGTATCAAGGGATTCAAAGTCCAATGATCCAAGAAGCCCTTCTGAATGAAGCTTCTTCATGCGTTTTACGCCAATATGACCAAGACGTCAATGCCCTATGTACATGGAATTATTGTCACTGTGCTTACAACGTTTAGCATCAACACTATGGATCTGCGTATCACAATCAAGATCAAGTAAGAATAAACCATCACGTCCAGGTGCATGAACATAGAAAACATCATTCATATAAATTGAACAACCATTTGTTCCTAGTTTAAACGAATAATGGTCTTGCAACAAGCAAGACCCACTCACAATATTCATACTAAGTGCGGGTACATAATAGCATTTATTTAAAATCAACAATAATCCTGACGGTAGATGTAGATGCAGGGTGCCGACGGCCATCACTTCGACCTTCGAGCCATTACCGACGCGCATCATCACCTCGTCCTTCCTCAGGCGCCTCCTACTCTGCAGGTCCTGCTAAGAGTTACAAATGTGAGCAACAGATCCGATATCAAATACCCAGGTGTTACCCCTGGCGCTTGTAAGGAATACATCAATAACATGTATATCATATATACCTTTGTCCGGAATGGCTATCTTGCCAGCTCGCTTGTCTTCAAGGTATTTGCGGCAGTTGCATTTCAAGTGCCCATCCCCTTTGCAGTAGAAGCACGAAGTGCCGGGCTTAGGGCCAGGCTTGGCAGCGTTTGAGGGGGTGGCAAAAAACTTGCCATCCCTCTTAGGCTTCTTGCTCTTGCCTTTCCCCTTTTGCCCCGGTTTCTTAAAGTTGGTGGTCTTGTTGACCATCAGCACTGTGTGTTCCTTCTTGATTTCAACCTCAGCAGTTTTGAGCGTGGCGAACACCTCAGCAAGGGTCTTAGTCATCCCTTTCATGTTGTAATTCATCACAAAACCCTTGTAGCTAGGGGCAAGCGAATGCAGCACCCTATCTATAGCGAGTTCCTCTAGGATTTTGCAATCCAGGGAAGCGTTTAACATAGCCAGACATTTTGACCACGTGCTCACTAATACTGCTGTGCTCTTCCATTTTAGCAGAGAAGAAGAGCTCGGAAGAATCATACCTCTCTGCACGAGCCTGTGGAGCAAAGACAGCCTTGAGATCCTCAATGATCTCAAAAGCATTCATCTTCTCAAAACGCTTTTGAAGCTCCGGCTCCATGGCATAGAGCATTCCACTCTGGATGAGGGAGAAATCATCCGCCTTGGACTGCCAGACATTCTTTTTCTCCTCAGAGGCGAAATATGCAGGCTTAGCCGGTAGCTCAGCCTCGATGACATAAGTCAACTTGTAGGGGACTAGGAGGATCCTAAGATTGCGGAACCATGTGGTGAAGTTGGTTCCATCAGTTTTCAGCTTGTCCTTCTCGAGGAAAGTGCTAAGGTTGAAGGTGGGTGGGCGAGACATCTAAAAAGGAATTTGCAAAGTATTTAGACTATGTTCATAATAATGTGTTTGAGTATTAACTAAAAGAACTCCCACTTAAACGAACATCCCTCTACTCGTTCAGTGATCACATGATCCCTATCCTCTGCACCTCCCCCGATCGTCATGGCCATCAGTGTAGTATCAAAGGTGGACATTCCCTAATGTCGATCACATCAACTATGTGATTCATGCTCGACCTTTCAGTCTCTTGTATCCCGAGGCCACGCTTCTCTAGCGTGCTAGGCTCGCCAGTCCTAACTCGTGTGTATCTGAAGTGCAACATGGCTTACACCCACCGTATGTGAACGTAGATTTGTCTAACACCCAGGCCTATCACCCTGGATCGCCTCATACCGAAGAACTTTCTTGGTAGTGCACACACAAGGGGAATACGATAACTGGAATACTATGAGGGATTATCTTATTATGCTACCGTCTAGTAAGTATACTAGCACAATAAGTAATACTTCTAAAGTGAAGTGTTATGAGATGGTTACAGGTTTGTGATCATCAACAATAGCTTCAATGAGAGTTTCACAAACTTGTCATTTCCATGTTACAATACTTGCCCCTATGCAATAACGAAGATAGACGCTTCTATATTAACTATTGCATGTTTTACGCGACTTTAGGGCTTTCACAGCAGAACCCTTTCCCACCTACGAACGTCGAGCCACAACATGGATTCAATGATTGCTGTTCTTCTTCACTTTTCAGGGCCCTCCAGTGTTAATGCCATATCAACTACTGCAGAGAGACATACACCCCCCTAAGCCACTTTGATTTGTGGACTAGTCTTGTGAATCACCACGTGAGGTCGGTTGGGGGCCGCTTCATCAAACAATGCCGTGATATGAACAATAATACTAAAAGAGGGTAGCAACTAGAGAATCAATGCCCACATATTGCTATGTGTTTTATCCGTACGACATGTCTACCCATAGACCCTCTCTGATACCACTGAAGGTTTCCGTAGTAGAAAACAAAAAGTTTCTATCTACTCAAACACTAATACCAGGATCTATACTATGTAGACATAAGTAACGGAGAAGGAATACAGTATTCATACCTTTGTAGAGAGAGGCACGCCTTACGCAGGAAGGCGTATATTGATGAAGACGAGCAGCACCCCAAGTGTGGTGCCTCCGAAGTTCATCACACGTCCAGTGTAGTGGACGTCAACCGGGCTCCGATCTAGCTGAGCAGCGAAAGAAGTAGATGCTGGATCGCCGATCACACGATGGTAGTGTGAAGGTGGAGAACTCAACCACGAGGTCCTCCCCAATATTATGGGGAAGTCCTCAGTAGAAGAGAGAGAGAGAATGAAAGGAATGGGTGTCTTCCAAGGGGAGGGGGGACCCCTTTATATAGTAGGAGGGGGTGCGCACCACCCAGGGGCCAGGCGGTGTGGGACTAATGCCCACACCCGCCAGCCACCTTGGGGCAGCCGCCGGCCCTAGGTGGGCCCCACTCGGGTGGCCCGTTAACCCTAGGCTGGCTGGCCCCCACCCCTTAGGCGCCTTGCTCACTTGGGCCTCCCCTTGGGTGAGGCCCATTAGCAATATAGTGCCTTTTAAAATAAAATAAAATATATATTTAATATTAATTCTCCAATTAACATTCAAATACACATATTATATTATTCCTTGACTCCAGAACATCTTCCGGACCCCTTCCGATCTCCATCGGATGTTACCGAAACTATTCTGGTTTCTCTCTCTCTATTTCTCATATGATACCTCATCTACCCTAAGCGTCCCCACCCTTGAGCGTGACATCCTTCAGTTCGGAAACACTCCATACATGATAGAGACCATTCTCATATCAATGATCAACAGAGGGACCTGGATGGCCATGTGACCCCCGTGCGTTTCACGAATACAATCGCTCGAATCGTGAGATAGTTGTTCCCCATTCCCTTTGTCATACGATACCTAATTCATCCGAGACTTGATCTTCAGCATCTGCATACCTTAGTTCGATCTCGTTACCAATGAACTTTTTTTACTCGTTATCATGTCATTGCATTCTAAGACCTAGTCACATGCTTGCAAGCTTCATTAATGCAATGTCACCGAGATGGCCACATGTATCTGTCCGTTACACAGACTAGACAAATCCTGGTCTTGATATGTACTCCTCTACGCATTCCTTTAGAAAATCCGAGTGGCACCTTTTTGATCACCCTGTTACGAGATGATTCTTGATAACCATCTAAGCTTCTTCCAGAATGGTGATTTGCATTACCTCACAGTCAAAGGATCAGGTTGCGAGGTTCTCTATGTTTTATCATCAATGGTGAACATGTAACTAGATCTCATTATGATATAACGGTCGGATGTTTGTCTATCATGTTATTTAACTAATAACATGACCTCATTGTCAATTGGCATAAATGCCCATGGTCTTGAAACATAGACCATCCTCATGACCAATGAACTAGTTCACTAGAGGTAACTAGAGACACGGTTTGTTTACATACCACACGTGTATTAACGTTTCGTATTAACACATTTATAGCACAATATCAAACGTATTATGAACATACAAGAGGTATACCAAATAATACAGTTTATTATTTGCCTCTCGGGCATAAATCCTTCACGTGGCCAGGTGGTGTGGCGGCCCTCTGGCCCCTCTCTGTCTCGTATTCTGGCTCCATGTGTCCCTCGGTGAAAAACTTACTTTGGCTTTTGTCCCGTCCAATTCCGAGAATATTCATTTTCTAACTTTCCTAGAACCAAAAACAACAGAAAACAGGCAGTTGGCACTGTGGCTCTTGTTAATAGGTTAGTCCAAGAAATCATATGAAAAGTACTCCAAAGTGTGGACAAAACATAAGAAAGTAGATAAAACCAAGCATGGAACATCAATAATTATGGATACGTTAGCAACGTATCAACATCCCAAGCTTAACTCTTGCTCGTCCTCGAGTAGGTAAGTGATAAAAAGAAAGAATAATTTTTGAGGTGACATGCACCATCATAAACTTGATCAAAGTATTTGTAAAAAATTGAAAGCTAGGATCATAGTACTTAAATCATAACATGAAAGACAAAGTTCTAGCAATAAGACAAAGCAACTATGTTGTAACATGAAAAGGCACAAACAAAAGATTCATGAATAACAATACATTGCAAGACGTTTGTTTGTTTCACATAAAGAAAACATAGGATAGTAGCATTCAGCTTGTCCCTCATAGAGTAGCAAATATAAATGCATAGGACACCTTCAAAGTTCATAAGAGTGACTAGATGCAAATAGTTTAAAACAAGCAATATCAAAGTTATGGATCAATCAACAAGTCTTGGGACAATGGACATAGAACTAAGAATGGACATTATGCTCTCAAAGTAAGTGCCTAAAGATAGAAGGTGGAGACTCAATGTAAAAGTAAAAGAAAGTCCTTCAAAGAAGGAAGCAAAGATTCAAGTTTCATAAAGAGCTTCCAAAAATTATGGTACTTGTTAGTTTTCAGCTCTCATTGCCCCTATCATAAGAATCTTGAAGTGATTAAGGTTAATGTGAACAAACTATGGAGTATATGCTTGACGAAGTATAAGTTGGAAACCTTATGTCCCTTGAATATGATGGTCGCTCCTCATGCTACTCAAGTTTAGTCACCGGTAAGTTCTTGTCATCGTAAGTACATGTGTATCATAGAGAACCGCCAACGGGGTACCCCTTGCCCAATGATACGGAAGTATCCCCATATCAAAATGACAAGGCCAGCAGACAACGAGCATCTCAGCAATCTTCTTATTTACCATGAGAAAATGGTGCTTTTTTCTCTCTTTCCTCTTTTCTCATATCTTTTTTCTTTTTCTCTTTTTTCTCAATATCTGACTCTTTTTTATAAGAAGAATGCTTCATAGACAGCTCATTATGGTTACGTTGCAGGTTTCCACCATGAAGGCATGGATTAGACCAGCGGCCCAGGCGTTTCTCTAACACATATACATAACTGCATGGACTTACAAACTCCCCCTTTCATTTCACACCGACGACATCCATAGACAAAAGAGCATGATATCAACTAGGTACAAAGTACAAGTGCAATGTTGAAAGAGTTCCCCATGACATCATGGTTCTGCTAATCCCCAACAAATAAGTGCAAGCATATACAACATAGACGACACAATGGTTCATGTTTATTAAGGGCAAGAAAAATGAAGTGTGCCATCAAGTTCGTGAGAGCTTTAATCACTAATTTTCACATAACAAGTTTAATTTGGAAGGTAGATAAAAGCATGAATATACTTGGAATAACATTTGCTAATAGGTAGGTATGGTGGACTCTTTGGAATAACTTTGTTTAAGGAGTTGGATGCATGACTGGAACTCACACTTGGTTACGGAGGCTAGCAAAAGACTGGGAGCGACAAACTAAGAGAGCAATAATGGCCATAATCATGCAGAGCGACAAATCATCATTGATCAAAGCATAAGGTGATATTATAAGTTGAAAACTAAAGGATCATCAAGGCTATGGTGACTTTGGATAGTCATAACATGGTGTGAGCATGTGCCAAGTCAACCCAAATAAAGCATCAAAGGAGAATACCACAATACTATGCTTTAATATGCTAAAACAACGCATAATCCTACCAAGGCACATCAAGCAATCTCAATTGTTTATAACATGTCATGCTACAACAAAGAATACTAAGCCTAAAGCCAAAACAATATCAAGCATGGCATCGCAAGGCATAGGCCATAGTAAAAAACAAGCTCTCTTTCCCACTTAAGCATGAACTTTCCTACTCTTTTCCAATCCAAACCAAACTATTTGAAAACTAATGCATGAAAGAGGGGGTCCAACAAATTTATTCAGCAAACTAAGAAAACCAAGCAAACGAAAAACCAAAACCAAAACAAAAACGAAAACGAAAAAGAAGACGCTCCAAGAAAAACACAACTGTGCATGAAATAATAAAAATGAAGCATTTGGAAGAAACCTAGGATTTTTATTGATGAAGAAGGGGATGCCTTGGGCATCCCCAAGCTTTGACGCTTGTACTTCTTGGATATTTCTTGGGGTGACACGCGTGGTATCCCCAAGCTTGTCCTTTAGTCCATTCTTCATCTAATTACTCATTCCTTCCATACACCTAACATTTTTCCTTCATACAAAACTTCACATAATCTTTATTAGCAACATTAGTGCACTCAAGATAATAAGTCTTTGGGTTCAGTTCCAACACCAATAAAACTTCCATTGAAACACAAGATACTGTAGGAATTCCATCAAAAATCTCAATTCCCCAAAAGAACTTAAAAAGGAACCAACAAGAAGCAAATGCAAATAATGGCAGAAATCTGTCAAAACAGACCAGCAAGTAAAGACGAATTTTTTCGTAGACCTTCTATTGCTCAAATCAAAAAGTGTTTATCTAATGAAAGTTAGATAACAACGTGGGGCAGAAGCACAAAAATTCACGCCTCAAAAGGACGTACAGAGATTTTACACGAATGTTTACAGTGAAGCACATAAATCTGTTTCAGGACAACAACTTTCCCAATCATTACTTCTCTCTCATTAGAGGTTACTGTTGGCACAAAAAGCAAATAAAATGGATAAGGAGCGGTTATTACAGAGATAATAACTTCCCAGACTCATCTAAAACTTTTGGGTTATCTCCCAATAAGTACTTTTCTTTAACGCCTTTAAGTTAGGCATAAGAAGCAAGAAAAAGAATCAAGTGTTCTCAAATGAAGAAGCATTAAGAGCAAATTTTGTTTTCATAGGAGAGGCAAAAGAAATCTTCTATCTCTTCTTAGGGAAGTGGTCTATACCTTTCTTGAGTGGGGGTTGATATTTAATGGTGCCTTCTTTCATATCAATAATGGCACCAACAGTTCTAAGAAAAGGTCTTCCCAAAGTAATAGGACAAGAAGCATTGCATTCAACATCCAAAACATAGAAATCAACGGGGACATAAGCATTGGTAACCATAATAAGAACATCATTAAGACTCCCCCATGAGTTTATTTTTAGCATTATCATCAAGTGGAACATTCAAAAGGCAATCTTCAAGAGGTGGCAAATCAAGCATATCATAAATCTTTCTAGGCATAATAGAAACACTACTATCAAGATCACATAAAGCTTTGAAATCAAAATCATTCACTTTCATATTAATGATGCGTTCCCAACCATCTTCTTGTTTTATAGGAATAGAAGCTTTATGTTTCATCTTTTCTTCTTTAATCCTTATGAGAGCATCATTAATGTGTTTCTTAAAGGCCATATTCATAACACTAGCATTAGGACTTTTACTAAGCTTTTGTAGAAACTTAATTACTTCAGAGATGTTGCAACCATCAAGATCAAAATCACAATTATCATCTAAGGTAGAAGAACTATTACTAGCTTCAGTATTAGTGGTAGTGATAGTAGAAACACAAATGTTTCTAGCAATTTCATCTTCTCTTTCCCACTTAGCATGCAATTCAGCTAATAATCTAACATTTTCATCAATTCTAACTTGTGTGGCATTAGTAGCAGCAAAAGGATTCTCATTAGTTTCAGGTTTAGCAGCCATTTTATTCAAAGAAGATTGTGCTTCAGCCAAAGATGATATATTTCTTTCAGCATTAGAGAGTTTCTCCTTAATAGTTTTATTGAAAGCAGTTTGTTTACTAATAAAATCTTTAAGCATAACTTCAAGCTCAGAGGGAGCACACTTATTATTGTTGTAGGAATTTCCATAAGCATTACCATTGTTGGGAGGATATGGCCTATAATTGTTGTTACCAAAATTATTCCTATAGGCATTGTTGCTAAAATTGTTATTTCTTATAAAGTTCACATCAACTTGCTCTTCTTGAGCAACCAAAGAGGCTAGGGGAACATTATTTGGATCAATATGGGCTTTCCCATTAACAATCATAGACATAATAACATCAATTTTATCACTCAAGGAAGAGGTTTCCTCAACAGAATTTACCTTCTTACCTTGTGGAGCTCTCTCAGTATGCCATTCAGAATAGTTAACCATCATATTATCCAGAAGCTTTGTTGTAGCACCCAAAGTAATGGTCATAAAGGTACCTCCAGCAGCAGTATCCAATAGATTTCTTGAAGAATAGTTCAATCATGCATAAAAGGTTTGGATAATCATCCAAGCAATCCGTCCATGAGTGGGACAATTCTTTACCAAAGATTTCATTCTTTCCCAAGATTGAGCAACATGTTCATTATCAGATTGTTTAAACTTCATTATTTCACTTCTCATAGATATAATCTTAGCAGGAGGATAGTATTTTCCAATGAAAGCATCTTTGCATTTAGTCCAAGAATCAATACTATTCCTAGTTAAGGAATTCAACCATTCTTTAGCTTTTCCTCTCAAAGAGAAAGGAAACAAGGTAAGCTTAATAATATCCCCATCTATATCCCTATGATTTTGCATCTCACAAAGTTCAACAAAGTTATTTAGATGAGCTACAACATATTCATTACCAATACCAGAAAATTGTTCCCTCATAACAAGATTGAGCAAAGCAGGTTTAATTTCAAAGATACTAGCTTCAGGAACAGGTGGAGTAATAGGTGTACTCATAAAATCATTGTTGTTGGTGCTAGTGAAGTCACATAACTTAGTATTTTCAAGAGTAGTCATTTTTGTGTGTTTTTAATAAAGAAAGAAAACTAGTAAAACTAATTTTTTGCGTGTTTTTGATAAAGAAACAAGCTAACAAAGAAAAAGTAAACTAAGCAACACAAAAACAACAAAGTAAAGAGATTGGTTATGAGGGACTCCCCTTGTGAAGATGTCCTTGACTCCCCGGCAACGGCGCTAGAAAATCACTTGCTGACTCGTGTACTAATGAGCTCATTGGGGAACCCCAAGAGGAAGGTATGATGAGCACAATAGTAAGTTTCCCTCAGTTATGAAACCAAGGTTATCAATCTAGTAGGAGCAAGGAAACACCCCAAAGGTGTTGCTAGCTGAAGTTTGGCAGGGCGCACTAGCGGTGCCAGCAGCAACGTGGAGACCTGCAAAACACGACCACGTAACTCTGTCCCAACTTACGATGAGGTTGTCAATCTCACCAGTTTTGCTGAAAACAAAGGATTAAACGTATCGATTGGGAGAAAGTAATAGTTTGCGGAAAGTAAACACAAAACAGTAAACAATTGATTGTAGATTGATGGTAAAAGAAAGGACCGGGGTCTATAGTTCACTAGTGGTGGCTCTCCTTAAGATAGATAACATGTTGGGTGAACAAATTATAGCGGGGCAATTGACAAACATAGATAAAGCAATACATGTATATACTAATCATCTTGACTCCTTTGAGACTTGATTGGGCATTACAACATTATACATAGACCGCCGTCCAACTGCATCTATGAATAATAATTCACCTTCAGGTTATCATCCGACCCCCTCCAGTATTAAGTTGCAAGAAACAGATAATTGCATTACGAATTGCATGTAAAGTAAACAATACAATTGTTCTATGAACAAAGGATTGTTGTTTTCTCCCTAGTAGCAATAGCACATCTAGTACCTTAGAGATTTATGTCACTTCCCCAGATTACTTATGGCATGAACCCACTATCGACCATAAATACTAACTCTTGGCGTTGCTAGCTTCTACTTGGCCAAGATAGCTACTAACAACGAAAAGCATGCGAGATCACAAATAAAAAAGACATGATAGAATAAATAATCAATCTGAAATATCATCTCAATACCATCGGATCCCCGCAAACACAACATGTAGGAATTACAAATAGATGATCTTGATCATGAACGGAGCTCACAAGATCTAAACATAATAGCACAAAGGAGGAGAACCATCCATCTAGCTACTACATGGACCCGTAGTCCAGAGATGAACTACTCACGCATCACACCAGAGGCTTGCATGATGATGAAGAAGGCCTCCAGGGTGAATTCCCCTCACTGGCAGGGTGCCGGGAAGATCTTTAGATCCCTCCCGATATAAGGATGGATATGACGGCGGCTACAGGCTCTTTCATGGAATTTTGATCGGGTACTTAGGGTTTCTGTATCAGAGGCATCTTATAGTCGGAAGGGGAGGCCGAGGGGGTGCCTGGGCTAGCCACACCACCCCCTGGCGCGGGTCAAGCCTGGCCACGTGGCCAGGTGGTGTGGCGGCCCTCTGGCCCCTCTCCGTCTCGTATTCTGGCTCCGTGTGTCCCTCGGTTAAAAACTGACTTTGGCGTTTGTCCCGTCCAATTCCGAGAATATTCATTTTCTGACTTACCTGGAACCAAAAACAGTAGAAAACAGGCAGCTGGCACTATGGCTCTTATTAATAGGTTAGTCCAAGAAATCATATGAAAAGTACACCAAAGTGTGGACAAAACATAATAAAGTAGATAAAACCAAGCATGGAGCATCAAAAATTATGGATACATTAGCAACTTATCACACACCCACTTCTATGTGTGTGTGTCAGCGTGCATCATTGTCATTTTGTAGAAGAATACATGCAATGATGCCACTCCAGCATGTGGTGTCCAACCATGTCTAGGAACCCTAGCAGCATGCTAGGATTCAACTGCAGCATGCATTGTATCACCACTTTGAAAGATGCTACATCACCACACCCACTTGGATGTGTGTGTATTAGTGTCCATAATTGTGGTTTTGGAAAAGAACACATGCAATTATGCCACTCGAGCATGTGGTGTCCAACCATGTCTAGGAACCCTAGTAGAATGCTGGGATTCAACTGCAGCATGCATTGTATTACCAGTTTGAGAGATGCTGCATCACCACACCCACTTGGATGTGTGTGTGTGTCAGTGTTCATCATTGTGGTTTTGGAAAAGAAAACATGAAATGATGCCACTCCAGCATGTGGTTTCCAACCATGTCCAGGAACCCAAGCAGCATATTAGGGTTCAACTTCAGTAGGCATTGTATCACCGATTTCAAAGATGTTGTATCACCACACCCACTTGGATGTCCGTGTGTCTATAAGTGTGCATCATTGTGGTTTTCGAAAAGAACACATGCAATAATTCCACTGTAGCATGTGGTGTCCAACCATGTCCAGGAACCCTAGCAGCATGCTGGGATTCAGTTGCAGCGTGCATTATTGTATCCCCAATTTGAAAGATGCTGCATCACCACACCCACTTGGATGTGTGTGTGTCTATCAGTTTACATCATTGTGGTTTTGGAAAAGAACACATGCAATGGTGCCACTCCTGCATGTGGTGTCCCACCATGTCTAGGAATCCTAGCAGGATGCTGGGATTCAACTTCAGAATGCATTGGATCACCAGTTTGAAATATGCTGCATCACCACACCCACTTGGATATGTGTGTGTCAGTGTGAAACATTGTGGTTTTGGAAACGAACACATGCAATTATGCCACTCCAACATGTGGTGTCCAACCATGTCCAGGAACCCTAGCAGTATGCTGGGATTCAACTGCAGCATGCATTTTATCAACAGTTTGAAAGATGTTGCATCACCACACCCACTTGGATGTGTGTGTGCTTTAGTGTGCATCATTTTGGTTTTGTAAAAGAGCACATGCAATGATGCCACTCCACCATGTGTTATCCATCCATATCCAGGAACCGTAGCATCATGTTGGTTTTGGAAAAGAGCACATGCAATAATGCCAATCTAGCATGTGGTATCCAACCATGTCCAAGAACCCTAATAGCATGCTAGGATTCAACTACAGCATGCATTGTATCACCAGTTGGAAAGATGATGCATTACCACACCCACTTGGATGTGTGTGTGTAAGTGTGCATCCTTGTAGTTTTGGAAAAGAACACATGCAATGATGCCACTCCAGCATGTGTTGTCAAACCATATCTAGGAACCTTAGCAGAATGCTGGGATTAAATTGTAGCATGCATTCTATCACTAGTTTGAAAGATGTTGCATCACCACATCCACTTAGATGTGTGTGTGTATCAGTGTGCATCATTGTGGTTTTGGAAAAGAACAAATGCAATGTTGCCACTCCAGCATGTGTTATCTAGCCATGTACAAGAACCGTAGCAGCATGCTTGGATTCAACTACAGCATGCATTATGTCACTAGTTTTAAAGATGCTGCATCACATCACCGAGTTGGATGTGTGTGTGTGTGTATCAGTGTGTTCCATTGTGGTTTTGTAAAATAACACATGCAATGATTCCACTCCAGCATGTGGTGTCCAACCATGTCTAGCATCCCTAACAACATGCTGGGATTCAACTGCAGCATGCACTGGATGACTAGTTTGAAAGATGCTACATCACCACACCCACTTGGATGTGTGTGTGTTTTAGTGTGCATCATTGTGGTTTTGGAAAAGAACACATGTAATGATGTTACTCCAGCATGTGTTGTCCAACCATGTCTAGGAACCTTAGTAGTATGCTGGGATTCAACTATAGCTTGCATTGTATCACTAGTTTGAAATATGCGGCATCACCACATCCACCTGGATGTGTGTGTATAAGTGTGCATCGTTGTGGTTTTGTAAAAGAACACATGCAATGATGCCACTCTAGCATGTGTTATCTAGCCATGTCCAGGAACCGTAGCAGCATGCTGGGATTCAACTATAGCATGCATTGTGCCACCAGTTTTAAAGATGCTGCATCACCGCACCCACTTGGATGTGTGTGTGTATTAGTGTGTATCATTCTGGTTTTCTAAAAGAACTCATGCAATTATGCCACTCCACAATGTGGTGTGCAACCATGTCTAGGAACCCTAGCAGCATGCTGGGATTCAACTGCAGCATGCACTGGATCACCAGTTTGAAATATGTTGCATCACCACACGCACTTGGATGCGTGTGTGTGTGTGTAAGTGTGCATCATTGTGGTTTTGGAAAAGAACACATGCAATGATGCCACTCCAACATGTGTTGTCCAACCATGTCTAGGAACCTTAGCAGCATGTTGGGATTCAACTACAGCATGCATTGTGTCACCAGTTTTAAAGATGCTGCATCACCTCACCCACTTGGATGTGTGTGTATCAGTGTGCATCATTGTGGTTTTGTAAAATAACACATGCAACGATGCCATTCCAGCATGTGGTGTCCAACCATGTCTAGGAACCCTAGCAACATGTTGGGATTCAACTGAAGCATGCATTAGATCACCAATTTGAAAGATGTTGCATCACCACACCCACTTGAATGTGTGTATGTGTGTGTCAGTGTGCATCATTGTGGTTTTGGAAAAGAACACATGCAATGATGCCACTCCAACATGTGTTGTCCAACTATGTCTAGGAACCTTAGCAGCATGTTGGGATTCAACAGTAGCATGCATTGTATCACCAGTTTGACAGATGTTGCATCACCATACCCACCTAGATGTGTGTGTGTATTAGTGCGCATCATTGTGGTTTTGGAAAAGAACACATGGAATGATGCCACTCCAGCATGTGGTGTCCAACTATGTCTAGGAACCCAAGCAGCATGCTGGGATTCAACTGCAGCATGAATTGTATCACTGAAATGAAAGATGCAGGATGACCACACCCACTTGGATGCGTGTGTGTCTGTCAGTGTGCATCATTGTGGTTTTAGAAAAGAACACATGCAATGATGGCACTACAGCATGTGTTGTCCAACCAAGTCTAGGAACCCAAGCAGTATGCTGGGATTCAACTGCAGCATGCATTGTACCAATAGTTTGAAAGATGTTGGATCACGACACCCACTTGGATGTATGTGTGTCAGTGTGCATCATTGTCGTTTTGTAAAAGAACACATTCAATGATGCCACTCCAGCATGTGGTGTCCAACCATGTCCAAGAACCCTAGCATCATGCTGGGATTCAACTACAGCATGCATTGTATCACAAGTTTGAAAGATGCTGCATAACCACACCCACTTGGATGTGTGTGTATCAGTGTGCATCATTGTGGTTTTGGAAAAGAACACATGAAATGATGCCACTCCAGCATGTGGTATCCAACAATGTCTACGGACCCAAGCAGCATACTAGGATTCAACTTCAGCATGCATTGTATGCCTAGTTTGAAATATGGTGCATCACCACTACCACTTGGATGTGTGTGTATTAGTGTGCATCATTGTGATTTTGGAAAATAACACATGTATTGATTCCACTCCATCATGTGGTGTCCAACCATGTCCAGGAACCCTAGCAGCATGCTGGGATTCAACTGCAACATGCATTATTGTATCACCGATTTGAAAGATGTTGCATCACCACACCCACTTGGAAATGTGTGTGTCTATCAGTGTACATCATTGTGGTTTTGGAAAAAACACATGCAATGATGCCACTCCAGCATGTGGTGTCCAACAATATCCAAGAATCCTAGCAGCATGCTGGAATTCAACTTCAGCATGCATTGGATCACCAGTTTGAAATATGTTGCATCACCACACCCACTTGGATGTGTGTGTGTGTCAGTGTGCATCATTGTGGTTTTGGAAAAGAACACATGCACTGATGCCACTCCAGCATGTGGTGTCCAACCATGTCCAGGAACCCTAGCAGTATGCTGGGATTCAACAGCAGGATGCATTGTAGCAACAGTTTGAAAGATGTTCCATAACCACACCCACTTGGATGTGTATGTGTGTGTATTACTGTGCATCATTATGGTTTTTGAAAAGATCACATGCAATGATCCCACTCCTTCATGTGTTGTCCAACCATGTCTAGGAACCTTAGCAGCATGCTGGGATTCAACTGTAGCATACATCGTATCACCAGTTTGAAAGATGCTGCATCACCACATCCACCTGGTTGTGTGTGTGTATTAGTGTGCATCATTGTGGTTTTGGAAAAGAACACTAGCAATGATGCCACTCCAGCATGTGTTATCCAGCCATGTCCAAGAACCATAGCCGCACGCTGGGATTCAACTATAGCATGCATTGTGTCACCAGTTTTAAAGATGCTGCATCACCACACCCACTTGGATGTGTGTGTATCAGTGTGCATCATTGTGGTTTTGTAAAATAACACATGCAATGATGCCACTCCAGCATGTGGTGTCCAACCATGCCTTGGAACCCTAGAAACATGTTGGGATTCAACTACAGCAGGCGTTGGCTCACCAGTTTGAAAGATGCTGCATCTCCACACCCACTTGGATATGTGTGTGTGTCAGTCTGCCTCATTGTGGTTTTGCAAAAGAACACATGCAATGATGCCACTCTAGCATGTGTTGTCCAACCAAGTCTAGGAACCCTAGCAGCATGCTGGGATTCAACTGCAGCATGCATTGTATCAACAGTTTGAAAGATGTTGCATCACCACACCCACTTGGATGTGTGTGTGTGTATTATTGTGCATCATTACGGTTTTGGAAAAGAACACATGCAATGATGCCACTCTAGCATGTGGTGTCCAACCATGTCCAGGAATCCTTGTAGCATGCTGGATTCAACTACATCATGCATTGTATCACCAGTTTGAAAGATGCCGCATCACCACACCCACTTGGATGTGTGTGTGTTAGTGTGCATCATTGTGGTTTTGGAAAAGAGCACATTCAATGATGCCACTCCATCATGTGTTATCCATCAATATCCAGGAACAGTAGCAGCATGCTGGGATTCAACTAGAGCATGAATTGTGTCACCTGTTTTAAAGATGCTGCATCACCACACCCACTTAGATGTGTGTGTATCAGTGTGCATCATTGTGGTTTTGTAATAGAACATTTGCAATGATGCCACTCCAGCATGTGTTGTCCAACCATGTCTAGGATCCCTAGCAGCATGCTAGGATTCAAGTGCAGCATGCATTGGATCACTAGTTTGAAAGATGTTGCATCACCACACCCACTTGGATGTGTGTGTGTTAGTGTGTATCATTATGGTTTTGGAAAAGAACACATGCAATGATGCCACTCTAGCATGTGTTGTCCAACCTTGTCTAAGAACCTTAGCAGCATGCTGGGATTCCACTGTAGCATGCATTGTATCACCAGTTTGAAAGATGCTGCATCACCTCATCCACCTGGATGTGTGTGTATCAGTGTGCATCATTGTGGTTTTGGAAAAGAAAACATACAACAATACCACTCTAGCATGTGTTATCCAGCCATGTCGAGCAATTGTAGCAGCATACTCGGATTCAACTACAACATGCATTGTGTCGCCAGTTTTAAAGATGCTGCATCAGCACACCCACTTGGATGTGTGTGTGTATCAGTGTGCATCATTGTGGTTTTCTAAGAGAACACGAGCAATGATGCCACTACAGCATGTGGTGTCCAACCATGTCTAGGACCCCTAGCAGCATGTTGGGATTCAACTGCAGCATGCATTGTATCACCTGTATTAAAGATGCTGCGTCACCACAACAACTTTGATGTGTGTGTATCAATATGCATCATTGTGTTTTAGGAAAAGAACACATGCAATGATGGCACTCCATCATGTGTTATCCAGCCATGTCCAAGAACCCTAGTAGCATGCTGGGATTCAACTACAACATGCATTGTATCACCAGCTTTAAAGATGCTGCATCAGCACACCCACTTAGATGTGTGCGTGTATCAGTGTGCATCATTGTGGTTTTGGAAAAGAAACATTGCAATGATGCCACTCCAGCATGTGGTGTCCAACCATGTCCAGGAACCCTTGGAGCATGTTGGGATTCAACTACAGCGTGCATTGTATCACTAGTTTGAAGGATGCCGCATCACCAGACCCACTTGGATGTGTGTGTGTGTTAGTGCGCATCATTGTGGTTTTGGAAAAGAGCACATGCAATGATGCCACTCTAGCATGTGCTATCCATCCATATCCAGGAACCGTAGCAGCATGTTGGGATTCAACTACAACATGCATTGTGTCACCAGTTTTAAAGATGCTGTATCCCCACACCCACTTGGATTTGTGTGTGTAAGTGTGCATCATTATGGTTTTGGAAAATAACACATGCCATGATCCCACTCCAGCATGTGTTGTCCAACCATGTCTAGGAACCTTAGCAACATGTTGGGATTCAACTATAGCATGCATTGTATCACCAGTTTGAAAGATGCCGCACCAAAACATCCACCTGGATGTGTGTGTGTATCAGTGTGCATCATTGTGGTTTTGGAGAAGAAAACATGCAATGATGCCACTCCAGCATGTGTTATTAAGCCATGTCCAGCAACCGTAGCAGTGTGTTGGGATTCAACTACATCATGCATTGTGTCACCAGTTTTACAGATGCTGCATCACCACACCCACTTGGATGTGTGTGTGTATCAGTGTGCATCATTGTGGTTTTATAAAAGAACACATGCAATGATGCCACTCCAGCATGTGGTGTCCAACTATGTCTAGGAACCTTCGCAGCATGTTGGGATTCAATTGCAGCATGCATTGTATCACCAGTTTTAAATATGTTGCATCACCACAACCACTTGGATGTGTGTGTGCATCTGTGTGCATCATTGTGTTTGTGGAAAAGAACACATGCAATGATGCCACTACAGCATGTGGTGTCCAACCATGTCTAGGAACCCGAGCAACATCCTAGGATTCCACTGCATCATGCATTATATCACTAGTTTGAAAGATGCTACATCAGCACACCAACTGGGATGTGTGTTTGTATCAGGGTGCATCATTATGGATTTGGAAAAGAACACATGCAATGATGCCACTCCAGCATGTGTTATCTAGCCATATCCAGGAATCATAGTAGCATGCTGGGATTCAACTACAACATGCATTGTGTCACCAGTTTTAAAGATGTTGCATGACCACACCCACATAGATGTGTGTGTGTATCAATGTGCATCATTGTGGTTTTGTAAAATAACTCATGCAATGATGCCACTCTAGCATGAGTTGTCCAAACATGTATAGGAACCTTAGCAGCATGCTGGGATTCAACTATAGCATGCATTGTATCACTAGTTTGAAAGATGATGCATCACCACATCCACCTGGATGTGTGTGTGTATCAGTGTGCATCATTGTGGTTTTGGAAAAGAACATATGCAATGATGCCACTCCAGCATGTCTTATCCAACCATGTCTAGAAACCATAGCAGCATGCTGGGATTCAACTACAACATGCATTGTGTCACCGGGTTTAAAGATGCTGCATCGCCACACCTAGTTGGATGTTTGTGTGTGTCAGTGTGCATCATTGTGGTTTTGGAAAAGAACAAATGCAATGCTGTCACTCTAGCATGTGTTGTCCAAACATGTCTAGGAACCTTAGCAGCATGCTGCGATTCAACTGTAGCATGCATTGTATCACTAGATTGAAAGATGCTGCAACACCACATCCACCTGGATGTGTGTGTGTGTATCGGTGTGTATCATTATGGTTTTGGAAAAGAACATATGCAATGATACCACTCCAGCATGTGTTATCCAGCCATGTCTAGAAACCATAGCAGCATGATGGGATTCAACTACAACATGCATTGTTTCACCAGTTTTAAAGATGTTGCATAACCGCACCCACTTGGATGTGTGTGTATTAGTGTGTATCATTGTGGTTTTGTAAAAGAACATATGCAATCATGCCACTCCAACATGTGGTGTCCAACCATGTCTAGGAACCCTAGCAACATGTTGGGATTCAACTGCAGCATGCATTGGATCACCAGTTTGAAAGATGCTGCATCACCACACCCACTTGAATGTGTTTGTGTGTTAGTGTGCATCACTGTGGTTATGGAAAAGAATACATGCAATGATGCCACTCCAGCATGTGTTGTCCAACCATATCTAGGAACCTTAGCTGCATGCTGAGATTCAACTACAGCATGCACTAGATCATCAGTTTGAAAGATGTTGCATCACAACACGCACTTGGATGTCTATACTTTGTCAATGTGCATCATTGTGGTTTTGGAAAAGAACACATGCAATGATGCCAAACCAGCATGTGTTGTCCAACCATGTCTAGAAACCTTAGAAGCATGCTGGGATTCAACTGTAGTATGCATTGTACGACCAGTTGGAAAGATGCTGCATCACCACACCCACCTGGATGTGTGTGTGTATCGGTGTGCATCATTGTGGTTTTGGAAAAGAACACATGCAATGATGCCACTGCAGCAGGTGGTGCCCAACCATGTCCAGGAACCCTTGGAGCATGCTGGGATTCAACTACAGCGTGCAATCTCTCACCAGTTTGAAAGATGCCGCATCACCACACCCACTTGGATGTGTGTGTGTGCATCATTGTGGTTTTGGAAAAGAGCACATGCAATGATGCAACTCCAGCATGTGTTATCCATCCATATCCAGGAATCATAGCAACATGCTAGGATTCAACTACAACATGCATTGTATCACGAGTTTTAAAGATGCTAGATCACCACACCCACTTAGATGTGTGTGTGTATCAGTGTGCATCATTGTGGTTTTGTAAAAGAACATATGCAATGATGCCGCTCCAGCATGTGGTGTCCAACCATGTCTAGGATCCCTAGCAGCATGCTAGGATTCAAGTGCAGCATGCACTAGATCACCAGATGGAAAGGTGTTGCATCACCACGCCCACATGGATGTGTGTGTAAGTGTGCATCATTTTGGTTTTGGAAAAGAACACATGCCCATGATGCCACTCTAGCATGTGTTGTCCAACCATGTCTAGGAACCTTATCAGCATGCTGGGATTCAACTGTAGCATGCATTGTATCACCAGTTTGAAAGATGCTGCATCACCACATCAACCTAGATGTGTGTGTGTATCAGTGTCCATCATTGTGGTTTTGGAAAAGACAACATGCAATGATGCCACTCCAGCATGTGTTATCCAGCCATGTCCAGAAACCGTAGCAGCATGCTGGGATTCAACTACAGTATGCATTGTGTCACCAGTTTTAAAGATGCTGCGTCACCACACCCACTTGGATGTGTGTGTATTAGTGTGCATCATGGTGGTTTTGTAAAAGAACACATGCAATGATGCCACTCCAGCATGTGGTGTCCAACCTTGTCTAGGAACCCTAGCGGCATGTTGGGATTCAACTACAGCATGCATTGTATCACCAGTTTTAAAGATGTTGCATCACTACAACCACTTGGATGTGTGTGTATATCAGTGTGCATCATTGTGTTTTTGGAAAAGAACACATGCAATGATGCCACTACAGCAGGTGTTATCCAGCCATATCTAGGAATCGTAGCAGCATGCTGGGATTCAACTAAAACATGCATTGTGTCACCAGTTTTAAAGATGTTGCATCACCACACCCACTTAGATGTGTGTGTGTATCAATGTGCATCATTGTAGTTTTGTAAAAGAACACATGCAATGATACCACTCCAGCCTGTGATGTCCAACAATGTCTAGGATCCCTTGCAGCATGCTGGGATTCAACTGCAGCATGCATTAGATCACCAGTTTGAAAGATGCTGCGTCACCACACCCACTTGGATGTTTGTGTGTGTCAGTTTTCATCATTGTGGTTTTGGAAAAGAACACATGCAATGATGCCATTCTAGCATTTGTTGTCCAAACATGTTTAGGAACCTTAGCAGCATGCTGGGATTCAGCTGTAGCATGCATTGTATCAATAGTTTGAAAGATGCTGCAGCACCACATCCACCTGGATGTATGTGTGTATCAGTGTGCATCATTGTGGTTTTGGAAAAGAACATACACAACGAAGCCACTCCAGCATGTGTTATCCAGCCATGTCCAGAAACCATAGCAGCATGCTGGGATTCAAATACAACATGTATTGTGTCACCGGTTTTAAAGATGTCGCATCACCGCACCCACTTGGATCTGTGTGTATCAGTGTATCATTGTGGTTTTGTAAAAGAACACATGCAATCATGCCACTCCAACATGTGGTGTCCAACCATGTCTAGGAACCCTAGCAGCATGTTGGGATTCAACTGCAGCATGCATTGGATCACTAGTTTGAAAAATGTTGCATCACCACACCCACTTGAATGTGTTCGTGTGTTAGTGTGCATCATTGTGGTTTTGGAAAGAACACATGCAATGATGCCACTCCAACATGTGTTGTCCAACCATGTCGAGAAACCTTAGCAGCATGCTTAGATTCAACTATAGCATGCATTGTATCACCAGTTTGAAAGATGTTGCATCACCACACCAACCTGGATGTGTGTGTGTATCGGTGTGCATCATTGTGGTTTTGGAAAAGAACACATGCAATGATGCCACTCTAGCATGTGGTGTCCAACCATGTCCAGGAACCCAAGCAGTATGTTGGGATTCAAGTGCAGCATCCATTGTATCACCAATTTTAAAGATACAACATCACCACACCAAGTTGGATGTGTGTGTGTCTATCAGTGTGCATCATTGTGGTTTTGGAAAAGAACACATGCAATTATACCACTACAGCATGTGGTCTCCAACCATGTCCAGGAACCCAAGCAGGATGCATTGTAGCACCATTTTGAAAGATGTTGTATCACCACACCGACTTGTATGTGTGTGTGTCAGTGTGCATCATTGTTGTTTTGTAAAAGATACCATGCAATGATGCCACTCCAGCATGTGGTGTCCAACCATGTCTAGGAACCCCATCAGCATGCTGGGATTGAACCGCAGCATGCATTGTATCACTAGTTTGAATGATGCTGCATCACCACACACACTTGGATGTATGTGTGTGTGTCAGTGTGCATCATTGTGGTTTTGGAGAAGAACACATGAAATGATGCCACTCAAGCATGTGGTGTCCCACCATGTCCAGGAACCCTAGCAGAATGTTGGGATTCCACTACAACATGCATTGTATCACGAGTTTGAAGATGCTGCATCACCACACCAACTTGGATGTGTGTGTGTGTGTCAGTGTGCATCATTGTGGTTTTGGAAAAGAAAACATGAAATGATGCCACTCCACCATGTATTGTCCAGCCATGTCCAGGAACCCAAGCATCATACTAGGATTCAACTTCAGCATGCATTGTATCACCGATTTGAAAGATGTTGCATCACCACACCCACTTGGATATCTATGTGTCTATCAGTGTGCATCGTTGTGGTTTTGGAAAACAACACATGCAATGATTCCACTCCAGCATGTGGTGTACAACCATGTCCAGGAACCATAGCAGCATGCTCAGATTCAACTGCAGCATGCATTATTGTATCACGGATTTGAAAGATGTTGCATCATCACACCCACTTGGATGTGTGTGTGTCTATCCATGTACATCATTGTGGTTTTGGAAAAGAACACATGCAATGATGCCACTCCAGCATGTGGTGTCCAACCATCTCCAGGAATCCTAGCAGCATGCTAGGATTTAACTTCAGCATGCATTGGATCACCAGTCAGAAATTTGCTGCATCACCACACCCACTTGGATGTGTGTGTGTCTTAGTGTGAATCATTGTGGTTTTGGAAAAGAACACATGCAATGATGCCACTCCAGCATGTGGTGTCCAACCATGTCAAGGAACCCTAGCAGTATGCTGGGATTCAACTATAGCATGCATTGTATCAACTGTTTGAAAGATGCACTTGGATGTGTGTGTGTGTTAGTGTGCATCACTGTGATTTTAGAAAAGAGCACATGCAATGATGCCACTCCAGCATGTGTTATCCAGCCATATCTAGAACCATAGCAGCATGCTGGGATTCAACTACAGCATGCATTGTGTCACCAGTTTTAAAGATGCTGCATCACCACACCCAGTTAGATGTGTGTGTGTATAAGTGTGCATCATTATGGTTTTGGAAAAGAACACATCCAATGATGCCACTCCAGCATGTGTTGTCCAACCATGCCTAGGAACCTTAGCAGCATGTTGGGATTCAACTTTAGCATGCATTGTATCACCAGTTTGAAAGATGCTACATCACCACACCCACTTCTATGTGTGTGTGTCAGTGTCAATCATTGTGGTTTTGGAAAAGAATAGATGCAATGATGCCACTCTAGCATGTGGTGTCCAACCATGTCCAGGAACCCAAGCAGCATGTTGGGATTCAACTGCGGCATGCATTGTATCACCGATTTGAAAGATGCAGCATCACCACACCCACTTGGATGTGTATGTGTCTATCAGTGTGCATCATTGTGGTTTTGGAACAGAACACATGCAATGATGCCACTAAGCATGTGGTGTCCAACCATGTCCAGGAACTGAAGCAGCTTGCTGGGATTCTACTGCAGCATGCATTGTATCACCAGTTTGAAAGATGTTGCATCACCACACCCACTTGGATGTGTGTGTGTCAGTGTGCATCATTGTCATTTTGTAAAATAACACATGCAATGATGCCACTTCAGCATGTGGTGTCCAACCATGTCCAGGAACCCTAGCAGCATGCTGGGATTCAACTGCAACATGCATTGGATCACCAGTTTGAATGTGTGTGTGTTTATTACTGTGCATCATTGTGGTTTTGGAAAAGAACACATGCAATGATGCTAGTCCAGCATGTGGTGTCCAACCATGTCGAGGAACCCTAGCAGCATTATGGGATTCAACTGCAACATGCATTGTATCACCAGTTTGAAAGATGCTGCATCACCACACCCACTTGGATGTGTGTGTGTCAGTGTGCATCATTGTGGTTTTGGAAAAGAACACTTGCAATGATGCCACTCTAGCATGTGGTGTCCAACCATGTCCAGGAACCCTACCAGAATGCTGGGATTCAACTGCAGCATGCATTGTATCACCAGTTTGAAAGATGCTGCATCACCACACCCACTTGGATGTGTGTGTGTGTTAGTGTGCATCATTGTGGTTTTGGAAAAGAACACATGCAATGATGCCACTCCAACATGTGGGGTCCAACCACGTCCAGGATGAAGGAGATATGCCCTAGAGGCAAATAATAAATAGGTTTTTATTGTCATATCGCAATTAGTTTATAATAGTTTTATATTGTGCTATAACTATGCCAAGTAGAAACATTGGTATAGGTGTGGTATGAAACAACCAAGTCCCTAGTAGCCTCTATTCATACTAGTTCGTTGGTCACGAAGATGATCTGGGTTTCAAGATCATGGGCATTTATGCCGACTGACAACGAGATCATATCATTGGAGAATGATGTGATTGGACATTCCTCGAAGGACTGCAACACGATCAAGTCATATAGTTCTTTGTTGCAATAGCTATACCTAGACTCCTTCTCCTTAGACCGTGAGCTCATATTACTCACTGTTTCCCTAGGCTGCTTAGACCGCCTCAATCGTCATCTGGTAATGAGGTGGACATAAAGGTGTACATTGGGTATTCCGAAGGAACAGTAGATGACATGTGACTGCAAGACCAGGATTTGTTCACCCACATGACGGGTAAAGATACATACGGCCGGCTTGGTGAGATTACATCTATGAATGTTGCAACATGTGACTAGGTCACGGGGATGTAATATCACAGTAACAAGAAAACATAACTTGTTGAGAACGAGATTGAACAAAGTATGGGATACCAGTGATCGGATCTCGGACAAGTTGTATCGAGAAACAAAAGGAAGAGGATGCTACCTTTAGACGGTTCAAACGACATTGTCATCATGAATGCATAGGGGTCACATGGACATCCCTGGTCCCTCTGTTGATCATTGATACAGATCATGTCTAGAGCATTCCCGAGCCGTGAGAGGATACACTTAAGGGTACGATGAGAGCGATCATTCATAAGATGGAATCACAGTAGAGAAAGAGAAAGCCAGAATCGTTCCGCAGTGAGATCCGAAGTTGTTCGGAGAAAGAATATAGGAAATGCCCCGAAAAGGGTTATTCGGATAAATGGGAATTTAAATATATATTAATATGAATTGATATATTATAAATAATATTTAGATTAAGATTTATAAAGTCAACTTTTATATTAGGCCAAATCCTAGAGTGAAAAGGCCTAGAAATAAAAGTGCAGAAAAATAAATGGAAAAGATAAAAACAGCTAGCCCTATGGGCGGCGGATAACCGCCACCGCACAGGGCGGCAGGTAACTGGGCGACGCTAGTGGGCAGGCCAGGCCGCCGCGGGCCGCCGCTGTCAGCCTGCCCACCCGGGCGGTGCGGGGCAGGGCACATGCCGCCGCATGGGGGCGAGCTGCGCCGCGCACGATGGTGCCAGCCCACCCGGGTCGTGGGCGTTAGCGGGCCGCCGGGGTGGCCATCCCACCCGGGGTCCCCTCACTAGGCCGCCGCCTCGTGGGAGAGCTGGGCACGGGGTGGGCCGCGCCAAGGCCCACCTGGCCAGCCCCTACTGCTCCCCTTTTTCTTTTTCTTTGTTATTTTTCTGTTTGCTATTTGGGTTGAGTTCTTTTTGCCCATTTGGCTGAACGAAAATCTGCTGCCTTTTTCTTTTAGTATTAGTCCCACATGGCTTAGCCTTTATAAAGGGGTGCCCATGGGGCTTGTTCGTCTGCAGTACCAAAGTTGGCAGGCCAGCGCATGGCGGTACCGAAGTTGCCTGAAATTACTGTGTTTCGAAAAGTTGGGCCGCCAACTACCGAGAGGGGCCATTTCGATGCAAACTCGTCTCACCCCTACCAAATCCAAACATGCCGTGAAACTGCCCCGTGAAGTAGACGGTCGGGACTCTCAAGTCAGTAATATTTTCGTGACGCGAGCGCCAACGCGGCAACCACGTAGGCGAAACGAGATACTAAAGGAGCATCGTGCGTTGACCAAATTCACAAATCCACCCCCTCCCTCCTTTCGCATGAACCCTAGCACCAGCGACGTCGAAATCCCCTCTCCAACCAGAATGATCTCTTTGGGCATTTGACTTCCGGCGCCAAGTTGCTGCGCCTACTCGCTGCTACCGAGCTCTAATGCCGAATGTCGTGCCAGCCATTACGACGATCTAGCCTGCCTCTACCGCCGACGAGCTGAGCAGCGCGGAGGATGGCAAATCCATTTTCCAAGGAAGAAGTACTTCTAGCTAATTTTGGGTGAGCTACTCTTCTCTTTGCTATTCACACTACCTATAACTGCTAGCTGGCTATTGGCATTACAGAGATATATCGAACATAGAATTGTTTGCTAGCATGATGCTGACATACAATTCTTATCTTTTGTCTCCAATTTTCTCTCAAGTAGGATCTCCGCTGAACCCAAATACACGGTTCTGGTGAGCATCTGCAGCTACCTCATTAAATTAGCACATGGGAAGAGCACGTGGAAACAGGCTCAGAGTCTCAAGATGGAAGTAGCGCCTGTGCAGTTATGCACTATCCCAGGTTTGGTTGCTGCTGTGCGCGAACTTGCTGAAATGAGGCCAGAGCAGACTACACGGTTCAGCCTCGTTGATGAACGAGGCTTCAAGGTTCCTATAGCGTGTGACAGTCAGCTAATTGGGTTGATGAAATAGCATGTTACGCTTCGCGTGGTTATGCTGGTGTGTAACATAGTGGATGAGGAAGCTCCTGCTACTAGGAGTTGCCCAACAATTATTGGATAGGGAGGTCTAACTCGAACCCCTGCTATTGTTGAGAAAAATGTGGTTCCTCGTCCGCGACATGCTTCTGTCAGGCAACCTCCTCGTAGGAGTCCCCGTATTGCCGTTGTGGAAAACTCTGCTCTAGAATCTGCTGGTACTGGTCGTCCCCTTCAACGTGCCCGTGTTGCTGCGGCTGCTGCTCACCCAACCCATGCCGCTGTTGAGCCAACTAAGGCGTCCGGAGGCTGCCCTGCTATTGTTGCCAAGACCGCCGCCTTGTGTGCTGCTCCTCCTCGAAACCGTCCTCAAGTTGTGCGAACCCGTGCTCTGGAATCTGCTGGTACTGGTCGTCCTCGTGTTGTTGTTGATCTGGATGCTGTTGACCCAATCCCTACCGCTATTGAGCAAACTAAGGCTTCCGGAGGCTGCCCCACTATTGTTGCAAAGACTGATGCCTTGTCTCCTCCTCGAACCCGTGCTCGGGTTCAGCAAGCTGCTGGTCTAAAGCGAACTCATGGTCTGGACTCTGCTAGCACTCGAAACACTTCTGTTGTGGGAACTGCTCCTGATCGTCGAGGTGGCATGGCAACAGCTGATCCTATTTTGGCTGCCGTTAGAAGGGGCCCTGCCTGTCCACCATGTAATGTAGCTTCCGCTGCTAAGGGCCCTCGCCTTGCTCCTGGTCCTGGTACTTCCACCGAGGTTGATCCAGCTAACGATGACGCTGTTGATGGCGGCGGTGGCATTGGGGCTGGGTCTGATGGTGCCGCTCCATCTCCCGAACCTCTCGGAGGATTCTATCCTGAAGAACCTGATGATGGCAAAGTAATCGTTTGTATCGGTGTCGCGGATTATACTGCAAAATTAGATGATGGCACAGAAAAATTCTATGACGAGTTTGATGTAATCCTTGGCAGATACGACCCTGAAGTGGTAGAGTTATCTGACCTGATGGCATCGTTACGTGTGAAGGTGCTGTGGGGGTCCTCCCATGAAGCATGTTTGTTATATTATGGTTACAGGAGCAAAAAGGCTATCGAAGTGAAAGATACTAGGGATTTAGTCGTACCGTTTACAAGGAAACATTATAGAGGTGAAGTTTACTTCCACTTGGTAGTGCTCACGGTTGGAGAGGAATTGGAACTCGACAATAGAGATGATGGACTTTTAGAAGGCATGCATGACCTGATCCATGGCATCACTGGGGCCAGTGCGACTGAGGGTGGCTTCGAACAGAGGAGAGTCTTACAGAGGAGCGTCATAAAGAGGAGCAGGAAGAGCATCCCCAGAAAGGGCACCCCGAAGAAGAACATCACCAAGGAGACCACGCCAGAGAAGAGGACGCCCAAGAGTCACACGACAAAAGGCACCACGCCGCAGAGTACACCCCTAAGATCCAGTCAAAATACCACACCGAACGGTAGCAGCAAAAACGCTAAGAGGGCTAGCACGGTGGTGAACACTCCCAGGAGTGGTAGCAAAGAGGCGAAGATGGCCAGCACGGTGGCTACCACACCCAGTGGGAGCGGAAAAAACCCTAATTTGGAGCGGAACACGCCGCTGTCAGGGAATTATGCCAGCACGAAGGAGAACACGCCCAATAGTAGCAGCAAAAGGGCTAATTTGCAGCAGAACGCGCCCCTGAGGTAAGGCAATAATGCCAGCACGAAGGAGAAGACGCCCAATAGTAGCAGCAAAAGGGCTAATTTGGAGCGGAACACGCCGCTGGGGTCAGGCAATAATGCCATCACGAAGGAGAACATGCCCAATAGTAGTAGTGAAAGGGCTAATTCAAAGAAGAACATGCCACAGAGGTCAGGCACTAATGCCAGCACCCTGGAGCCAACACCCGTGAGGGGAGGCAGTAAGGAGATCACACCCAAGAGCGGCAGCAAAAGGCCTAGTTTGATGGGGAATGGAACGCGGATGTCAAGCCCTACTGATACCATCAGGAAAGATTACATCAGGAAGGAGGATGTACACAGGAAGAGCAAGAGGGTTCTATACACTCAAGATGAAATTGATTCTGACTGCTGTTTGTCCACTGAAGTACCTGGGATGCGTGCAAACGTAAGACCACCCCATGAGGTTGCAGCAGAACCAACCGAGTGTCTTGGAGAAAATAGAGTTGCCGGTGAGGTGGACTGGGGCAATGTTCCTGTCCATCCGGGTGGAGACAATGGTGCAGCCCCACCCATGGGAGTCAATATGATGTGTGCAGTACTAGGCATTAGAGACGATGGCGAAGATTTTGAATCAGATGAAGAAGAAGGCACTGTAGAGGATCAAGAATCTGGTGATGATGAAATAGACGAGGAACTTAACGGTGAGGCTGGTATTCCAGTCGATGATTTGGGTGTTGAGGTAGAAGAAATGAAACATGACCACGAGTATCCTATAATTTCAGTCGGCACCGAGTTCAGGAGCATGCATGAGTTTAGGATGTCGTTCCGGCATTTTTGTATCAAGGGGGAGTTCAACGTTTATCGAGTGAAGAACTCTGCCGAGAGGTATGAGGCCGTTTGCAAGTTAACGTGGATGAATGGACGGGCCGAGGTACATTGTCCATGGAGGATCACAGTAAGATCCTTACCTGCGTCGACTGCAATTAGGGTATTGGGGCAATGAATGCAACAAACCATTAGTACTCTCTCTCTCTTTTCACTCTATAACTACAATTGATGTGCGATATCTTTCTGGCAACTAGTCGACTCCGCTTATCTTTTAAATGAATCTGTGTTGCAGGTGAACAAAATGGGCCCTCCACACATGTGTCCGATAGGCAGCAAACTGAAATCCTCAATGGCTGATACGGAGTGGGTGGCTATGCAATCTATGTCCATACTAAAGGATAACCCTAAAGAGACCGCGAAGAATATTTAGACTAGCCTCGGTTCTAAACACAACATTGTCCTTCCGTATTACACGGTTTGGAAAGGTAAAGAGAAAGCTCTGGGGGTCTTGCACGGGGATTGGACCAATAGCTTCAGGATGTTGTACAACTTCAAGGCGAAGGTACAAGCTATGTGTCCGAGGAGTGTTGTGGAGATTGACACCGAATCAGAAGGTGGTAAAATATATTTCAAAAGATTTTTCATGGCGCTTAAACCTTGCATCCAGGGATTCAAGGACGGCTATAGGCCGTATCTGAGTGTAGACAGCACTGTCCTAACTGGCAAATGGAAAGGCTGCCTGCCATCTGCCACATCATTTGATGGTCACAACTGGATGTTCCCAGTGGCATTCGGGCTGTTTGAAATAGAAACGGAGGAAAACTAGGTCTGGTTTATGAGGCAGATCAGGAGATCAATAGGCCACATGGATCCATTGGCTATATGCATGGATGCATGCATAGTGTTAACGAATGTAGTGAAGGAGGTGTTCCCGCGAGCTGAAGGTAGAGAATGCGATTCCCATATGATGCTCAACTTGTACTCACACTACGCAGGCAGCGTATTTCGTTACATGTTTCCTGCTGCTAGAGTTTACAAACCTAGTAGCAGCGATTATTTCATGAGCAAGATTTTTGCCGAAGCCCTAGGACTGAGCCATCCATCATTCACATCTATGGAAGAGGAGTCAATTCAACCCTGACATCAAAGTTGATTACATAAACAACAACCTTGTAGAATGCCTGAATAACTGGGTGAATGACATAAAAGTGCGTCCTGTTCATATCTTGATGGACAACATACGTGGTATGATCATGAAGCTGTTAAATATAAGGAGAGAGATTGGTAGGAGACTTAGAGGACATATGCTACTGCCAGTTGTACATCAACTGCACGAGAAGCCGATGACTTGCTCACCTTAAGGTTCTCACGTCAACCAGCAGAAGCTGTGAGGTGGTCGATATGTCCAAGAGTGGAAAAAGGGATGTTGTGAACATCCAGCCGCAAGAATGCACCTGCTTAGAGTGGCAGCATACCGGGAAACCTTGCGACCACGCCTTGGCCTTCTTGGTGAAGAAAAGAACTCTACCACATTTGGATCAGTATTTGTCAAACTACTACCCTGCGTACGCTGGATCTGTCGAGCCATTTATAGACCCATCTCAGTGGCCTCAAGTCCAACTGTCTTTCGAGCTTTGCCAGCCAGTTACAAAAAGGGGCAGAGGAAGACCCCAGGTGAATAGGTTTAAGAATTTTCTCGAGAAGAAGGGTTCGGCTTTCTGTGCTACAAAGAAGGGCAAAAACAGATGCAAGACCTGCCATCTTATAGGCCATAGAGCAGCTGGATGTCCCCTTAATGCTCCCAAACCTAGGTATGAGATGGTACATTCACACAAAAAAATTGTTTATAGTCTGTAGATATAAGGTAGTAATCCATGTACTGTTTTTTTACAGGAAGCGCAAGGTAAGAAACAAGACAGCTGACTCAGTGATTTTGCTGCGGGAAGAAAACCAAAACGAGTGGAGTGATGATGCCGGACAAGATTCTGGTGCTGATTGGCCTGACTTCCCTCGGCCCGGAGATGCAGGGTACGTGAAGGTACAAAATTGGCACCCAGGAAGAGGAAGAAGGCAGGAGATGAAGAAGCCAGTGGACATGAAGGAAAGAGGAAGAAAGTTGGCACCCAAGCAGAGAAAGAGGGCTAGCAGTGTAGCAGCCTAATGATGTATTGAACTTGAACCTATATATGTAGTTCGATTAAACTCTGGAGCTGTGTGCATGGAACTTGTCAGGCGAAACAATCTGCCTCCCGTACTCGGAGTAAAATGTATCGCGATTTTAGGATTTGATACGGCCGAGGCCACTAGTTGAATCCAAAACTGTAACTGTGCCACTACTATCTGAACAATCGCGATAGCTGAGCGGTTAAATCCTCTCCAAAATTCATGGGTGTTAGTGGCACAGACATGATTTATTTATAGGCGCTTAATAAATCCCTGTTGTTGGCATTACACTTATGATAAGTTTCTGGTCTAGAAAACAATTTCTTAAGCTGGCCGCTACACTCCACGAAGCAACAACTTATTTCAGCTGCTGGACAACGACATGGCAACATAAACTTCAAATGCAACAGATAATGCCTAGATAATGAGGAAATTGTGTCCACTATCTGGCCTAATCTTGAGCGCGTCTATCTCACCACTTCCCTGCCCCTGCCTCCCCTGCACCTGGCGAAGCTCCCGGATCTCTTGCTCCATCACACAAATCTCCTCTTTCTTGTCCCACACAACATCACGCAGATCCTGAACAAGCTCTCTATGAAAACCTATCAATAGCTTTTTGATCCACAAAACTTGTCACAGCCAGTCCCCCTCCCTTCCTGCGTAGTATATCGAAGGAAACAAAAAAAAAGAATTACATTACGCTTTCCGGATTCGGGTTACCATTGTACCTACGGTAGGAACTTACCGCTCTGATGCTGCAGTTGCTGAATTTTCCTGCAGTATTTTTGTCGGTCCATGAAATTCATCTCGGCATCTTCTTGATGGGGGCACCTGCCTGACAGCGTTGAGCCGACCCTGATTCCGCCCGAGACGAACTGCACGAGCTGCGAGCCATGAGCGAGGGGAGCGAGGGAAGAGGAAAGAGGAGCCTTTGGATGTCAGGGTAGTGGTGAAGCGTGATTTATCCCTACCTAATAACTTGGGCAGAATGCTACCGTCCACATTCGGCTGACAGGTGGGGGACCTAGCGTGTGGACTTGTAAAAAAACTCGTGCCTTCGTGGTTCTAAAGCCCTGCCACGTGCATTGGACGAAATTGTTTGGTACCTTGCCCGCGTACATATCACTGGGAAGTCTTGCTCAGGAACCAGACACGCCTGGCCCACAATCTTACTCCCTCCTAGGAACTTGTCATGGCTCGCGCCGGCAGATCCATCTGCTCCATCGCTTCCGGTAGGGCTAGCCGCGGCGGATCCACCCCAAGATCCTACCATCGCAGTATCAAATGGCCATGATTTCTTGAGAGGAGCGACGACGCTACGTATGCGAGCTCGGCCCCTCCTACCTGTCGAAGGACTGATGCGGCGTCGAGCTCGAGCAGGAGCCGCCAGGCGCGACGGCGCTTGGTCCACGCCAACCCCGTCACCTTTGTCATTGTCGATTCCGATGTGGAGGACGACGGGGACGAAGCTGTGC